>CM035418.1:139226420-139228920 GCA_020310875.1 Ceratopteris richardii | reverse complement strand
AAGAGTCTCGAAGTCTACTACAGGTCTAGCTGAATTCGTTTGGGCAGTTCTGTTCAACTTTTTGAGATACAGTCAT
Source organism: Ceratopteris richardii (assembly GCA_020310875.1). Classification (NCBI taxonomy): domain Eukaryota; kingdom Viridiplantae; phylum Streptophyta; class Polypodiopsida; order Polypodiales; family Pteridaceae; genus Ceratopteris; species Ceratopteris richardii. The sequence goes on along the minus strand of CM035418.1, from coordinate 139,228,844 downwards.
TTTTTTGCATCAACGTATTTTAGTCACCGGCCATGGCTGAAAGCAGTGATGTATTCCATATGTTGACTGTTGAGGAGGGCTTATATGATGCGACATGTGTTGGTTGCAAAAGGACTGTGGAACATTGTGCAGGGTGTCGAAAAACATACTATCACACCTACAACTGTTACAATTGTAGGTATTGAAGCTGATGCAGAAGGTGTCGAAGATGATGATATTCTGCATATTCCTGTTCGTGCTTCGGTTTCTGCTGCACCTACTGCAGAGAAGATTCATTGGGATGGCAGAGATGCCCAGGCACATGCATTGATAGCTTTGTCTGTCAAACGTGCCATTATTCCTCACATTCGCTCTTGCAGAACAGCTAAGGATGCTTGGGATACACTCCAAATGCCTTATCATTTGAGGAGTTAGTCTCTGTTCTGTTGCAAGAAGATCAGTCCAAGCAGAACAGGTCCATTATGCGAGTTGCAGATCAAGCTTTCCTGGCTAGTCAGAAGGACAAAGGAAAATGGAGCTCTTCGACTAGTAAGCAGAAATCTGCTAATTCTGCACATTCGAAGAAGGAAGATAAAGATGAGAAGAAATTAGAAAAGCTGAAATTGTTTTGTAAGTATTGTAAAGGAATGATCATATCATAAAGAACTGTCCAAAACTGGCTGCTAAAGAGGCAAAGAAGAAAGAGGCTGGAATGGTTATTGCAGAGGCCTCTACACCAAAAACAGAGTCTGCTAATGTTTTGCAGGAAGAAGAATGGGTGTTTACTACTGTCTTCAGTTTTGACCCATCTTCTCATGAGCAGTGCATGTCTGCAGTAGACTCAGATGTTTGGTATTTTGACAGTGGGGCGACCAAACATATTACCTCGAAGCGAAGTTTCTTCTCTTCACTCGAGCCTTCCCCTACAGGGAATACTGTTACATGCGCCAACAACTCCTCTTATCCTGTTATAGTAGTTGGTAAGATCATTTTGACTACTGCTGATGGTAGTTCTTTCACTTTGTCAGATGCTTTATTTGTGCCAGGGATCAAGAAGAACCTGTTATCAGTTTTTGCATTAGCTAAGATTGGCTTGGTTGTGAAATTTGTTGATTGCAGGTTTACAGTTCATGATCTGTCAAATAGCGATGTGATTATTGCTTCTCGCATTTTATGTCGTGAACTGTATAAGCTCATAAACTATGAAAGATCTGTAAATGATTTGGCATGTGAAGTAAATGATTCTCAGGCTATGTCAGATGCAAAGCTTTGGCTGCATCTTTGGCATGCACGCTTTGGTCATCTGAATTTCGCTAGTTTGCTACGCCTGCAGAAATCTGAAATGGTGTCCTCTTTGCCCAAACTTGAGGCACTTGGAAAACATGTTTGTGAAAGCTGTATTTTGGGCAAAATGCAGCGTTCGTCCTTTCCAAAAGATGGTTCAATTCGGGCTACTCAGAGATTGTAGCTTGTACATAGTGATATCTTTGGTCCTATGCAGACACCTTCTTTTGGGAATTATCTTTACTTCGTGACTTTCATCGATGATTTTTCCAGGCATGCATGGGTATATCCATTGAAGGCAAAGTCCGAAGTGTTCATGTGCTTCAAACAGTTTTTGGTTTTGGCTGAAAATCTGTCAGAATGTAAAATGGGCACCCTCCGTTCTGATCGAGGGGGGGAATATATGTCTTCTGATTTTAATGCATTTCTCCCTGAACGTGTGATAAAACACCAGTGTACAGTGCCGTACACACCTCAACAAAATGGAGTTGCTGAACGAAAGAACAGATCACTCATGGAGATGGCTAAGTGTATGGTCAAGAGTCAAGCTTTACCACATAGTTTCTGGCTTGAGGCTGTCATGTGTGCAGCATATGTACTGAACAAGTGTCCCACTAAAGCGCTGCGGTCTATCACTCCACGTGAGGACCGGATGGTACAGTTGACAGGTATAAGGCTAGGCTTGTGCAAAGGGTTATGCACAAGAAAGAGGCATTGATTTTGATGAGACCTTTGCACCTACATGTCGTATGACTACTCTTCGGAGCATCTGTGCACTTGCAGCTCATAATGGTTGGAATGTACATCAGTTAGACATTACAACAGCATTTCTGAATGGTGACTTGCATGAAGAAGTGTATGTTTTTCAGCCCCGTGGCTTTGTGCAGAAAGGGCATGAAAACCAAGTGTGCATGTTAAAGAAGGCATTATATGGTTGAAAGCAAGCACCACTTGCTTGGTGCTTGGTATGAGAAGATACATGCCTATCTGATTGCACATGGTTTTGAGAACAGTCCAACTCAAAGCACCTTATATGTTAAGCGTGCTAAATGCTTCTGATCATTGTTGTCTATGTTGATGACATGTTGCTCACTGGTCCTATTGAGAAGCATATTGCTGATTTTAAGGCTTATTCGCATGCCTCATTTGAGATGTTTGATT
>CM035418.1:139191420-139218920 GCA_020310875.1 Ceratopteris richardii | reverse complement strand
TGGTTCTCCATCCACTTATGAATAACTTTGCATTGAGTCCTTCTTCATTAGACCTTTATAGTTATATCATATTCCTGAATGTCAATAACTCAAAGATAGAGCTATAATATTCAACAAATTGTTGGTAGAAGGGAACACCTTATTATTTATTTCTCTTCAATAAGTTGAACTCTTTCATGGACAAAATAAAGATTTTGAGTGAGGTTGAATGGTGTTTTATCGCATGGAGTGAGATTGAATGGTGTTTTATCATGTCATATGTGATCATTTATGAATTTTTTGGATTCTACTTATTGTATAATAGTGACTTGTTACATATGACATTGGATACATCCTGGTTGGTAGATAGAGGAATTAATGTGGTTGGTGTTTTGATTAGCAAATCAAGGATCATAAAGTCTTGGGCATTTCATACTCGTTCCTACATGAAGACTTGGGCATTTCATACTCGTTCAAGTTTATCTACATGTTTTGTATTTTTTGTTAAAAAAACTTATAGTTGAAGGGTTAATTATTCCTAAATTTATAAGTATGTTTATAATATGGACACATGCATGTTTTTCTATAGATATATGTATAAACCATCTTTTATGGTGGCTTTTTGTAAAAATCAATTGATCATTTTTTTGCTTTTCCACTTTATTTACCAAAATATATTGCCTATAAATACATGTGATGAAACCCATGGGAGAGGTTGTACCTAGTAGTATGTAAGGTCTCTATCTCTATCTTTGCATTTTATCTATTGTTCCATGATTTAGCGTCATGCGGTCCAATCTCACCCCAAGTGTCCATTTTGCGATTTATAGTAATATTAAAATTTTGATTTACTCCAGTGGCACGTGGTGTTGTCTGTCACATTAACTACTCCCGTCCTTTACATCGCTAACAATCCTTCTCCACTTCCAATGCCTTTTTGATTGATGAACTTGATATTCTTGTATCTTCTCCGATGCAAAAAGGATAATCTTGAGTGACAAGTCACAACAATCATAGTACAGTGAGGAGACATGGCAAACGAGGATCTTGAAATTTAGTGGCGGGCAAGGGAGATCAACACACTATATAAGGACCATGTAGGCAATTCAAAAAAGGGGTATTCATAGATATGCACGCACACATTCATATTCTTAAGCAGTTAGGCACATACACACATTCTCATATGTAGACATACTCATAATCAGAAACACATTCATGCATTAGCACTCTTGGTCGAGAAGAGTGGAGAGAGCAGAGCACTGTTATGCACAAGCTTGGGCTGGCATCCAGTAGACTAGAATCTTGCATGTGGAAGAGGAAGTGATTGTAATAGCAAAAGGTTAGCACAAAGAAGTTCTATAGTATATGCAACAGAGTAGTTCGAAGATTCAACGTAAGGCTTAAGAGGAAGTTGTGGTGTGGAAGTGGAAGACAACAATAGTTATTGTGGCAAGTGGCAAAACAAGAGTTATGATCTCATGAAGCAGAGGATGCGTAGAGAGGAGTGCAAGCAACTGGCAGAGTCTTGTGTGTAGAAAGTTGGAGAAAGAGTGGAGCATCCAAGCCATGGTTAGTGACTTGGAAGAATTGGTGAAGGGAGTCATAACAGATTGCATCCTGAGTTGGTCTATGTGCAGAGTACCAATTCGTTATCAAAGGCCCACATGGTGACAAGAATTGGCGACGTGGTGACTCTACAAAAGGTCCACATCAGTGGTGATTGCTAAGAAAACCAAGAATCGTGTACGGCCACATCTGCCTCTTCTTTTTTTCAAGATCTTCCTACCCTTTTTTGTCGTGGTCTTAGGCTGTAAGATTTTTTTGGAGTAATTGATAGAGAATCGATCACTTGATGCCTAAATGACAATATATAGGTTAAGACTATGACCTTCCAAAGAAGCATAGTTCATGATTACCATGGCAAATCAGAGCGGGTAAAACCTATCAAAGTCATTGAGAGGGTGAAATTGATAGTACAAGGTCTCTATCTTGGACTTCGTAGTGTTACAAATTCCTCTCGCATCTAGAGGATCTCCCTAAAACTTGGGATGACCATGGCTCATACATGCAAAGTTCATCCATGATTGGGGACAAAACTACATGTGAGTAGAGGATCAATATATGAGTGGGGACGGGTGTGGTCCGGATCACACTTGGATAGGCACTAGTACTTCATTAGCAGAACCAAGGAATGAAGAACCTAACCCACTGGGAGTGAACAATCTATTTGAAAAAGCTAACATGCCAAGGATGGTATATACAGAGACTCCTCCATGTTATACTATAATTTGTAGCGAGAACCTTTGGAATGAAGGCCAAAACCCCTGCACATCAAGGCAAGAATTGTCCCCATGAGATTGGCAAAGAAGAGAAAGGAGTCTGATGCAAATAGAGCACGGGTCAAGTCAATATAGCTCAAGAGGTGGCAATGATACAACTATGGATGGAAGATGATCCTCCTAAACTATTGCAAATCTAAGACTGGGAGAAGAAAAGTAAGAAAAAAGTTGGGAAATTTAGACATCTAATCAAAGGTAGAAAGGCCAAGTTTAGACAACTAACCAAAAGTAAGTAATTCCTATACACTGAGAGCTCATAGTTCGAGCCTCCTAATCCCATGGAAGACAAGGAAGAACACATTGGACAAATCCCAACAAGGAAATGGTTGTGAAGAGAACCTTTTGGCCTACAAGAACTTACTATTATGTTCAAGAACCTTAGAGCACTGCTTGGATGGGGATATGAGAAAATAACTTTACTAAGTCAAGGAGAAGCCCACATAACTACACTGAAGAATGAGCCTTTACATTCGGTAAATGTTTCAAGACACAAACTGCATGGCACTTAGAAAGGAGTAACATTATCTTGTACATAGTTGCTTTCATTTGCCTTCAAATCTTGTAATAAGGAAGCAAATGCAGAATAAAATCCCCGTTGATCTCCTTCCTTCGGATCCTTGGGTGCAGTTAGGAATCTTCTTCTCCCTTCTTTTTTATCCCCCAGAGTTTATTTTGTACATGCTAGGGCAGAGCAAACCTTGGTGGTGGGCGCTTGTTAGAAAGTGATTTTTGTAAAGGCAAATGAAAAATATTGTAATATAGTAGAATAGAATACCTCGATTGTTGTAAAAATGAGGAAGAGTCTTCCTCATGACTAGGTATAAGTTATATGATTTTTGTAGAATTTTTAGAGCTCTCATGTTAGTAGAAATTTTGGGGTAAATGTTTAGAGGACTTGTTTTGAGTGTGAAATGGGACACTTGAAAAGGTATACAAGTCAATTATGACTCAATTCTAAGGATATCTTGTATTTTTGGCAATCGATTAGAAATTGAAAGCTCTTCTTTCTTCCAAATATCGTCATCAAGCTTTAATGGTGATTTCAAGTTAATTTTCTGAGTATTTTCCATGTATTTATCTTTGTAGTTCTTTGAATGTTTCATGCTTTCATAAGTCTATCTTTATCAGCTAAGCTCCAGTAATCTTTCAAAGTACTATTTCATAAATCTTGGATTCCATTGATGAAGAAGGGGTTAGCATCTTAGCATACTTCTCATATTGACAATTTAAGTGTTTAAGATTGTTGTTCCTTTATATTATGATTGGAGAGGAAAACAAAGTACAACAAACATTTTTTGGCACCATTGTCGAGGAACATTGGAGCAAAGCTTAGGATCTTGTTGGATCTTCCAAGTTGATGGTAACAAATACTTATTCAAAATTCGTTTGAATCATCAGGTGTGGCAAAGATGAAAAGGTGAGTGTGTATAATCTTGGAGAAAGAGATTTCTTTATTCATCTTGCTGAGATAATGGTGTAAGATTTGTATGTTGTCCTCTAATTCCATATATGACAATCTTTCATTACAAGCAATTTAGCTTCATTTTCTAAAAAACCCTAGAAAAATTGTTTTTTATCTGTTTGGGAAAATATAAAAAGCAAAGTGGTTGAATCTTCCATGAACAAATGACCACATCATTGGACCATCAATATTGAGAATATGAAGGGAGATGCGTAAAAGTTAAAGAACGAAATTCAAGAGATTTTTTGTTAACCTATAAAAATAATTTCTTTTAGAATATTCAGAATCTATTTTGATTTACAAGCAAAGAGGGAGGTAGGAGTACCATTGGACGTCAATTCAAGACACAACATCAAAGAATTGATAAAAAATACAACAACAAGCTTAAGGGTAAATGTGTTGGATTTAGACGTCTACAGAAGCACGCGAATAGCACAAGGAGGAAGTGTTGGTGCAATTAAAGCCAAGCCCACATACTTGGTTAATTGGCACGTCTCTTATGGAACCCTATGTGATCAACCCCTTGTAAAAAACCATTTGCATTTATCTTGGTAAACGTTTCCTACAACCACGAGGAAGTTAGGAAGCATCAAAATCTTAAAGTTTTTGGTTGCTGAGTAATGAGATAATATATGCTATACTTTAGGATTCACTTTTAGGTGAACTTTTTTGAATTTGAATTCAAACATTGGCTCCAAACACAGATATAAAGAGAGAATCAAATGACCCGCATGTCATCTCGACTCTATGAGATCATTGTGAAGGGAATCTATTGTGAATTGAGAACTCATCTCATAGCTCATTCACCTCTCACACATTGAGCAATATATTATTGCCCATGACATTGTATTTGTATAGGATTTAATATACATATTATCAGTACATACTCATTTCACTTATTTGTTGTGACTACATCAGAACAGTGACTTTCTAAGAGCTTGTTTTTTATGTATGATTGATCAATTTGTCATGATTTAAAGCATGATAGATTCAACATACTGCCTAGTATATGATTGCAAAGTCTCATTATCATTGCCTCTCTGGATCATGAGATATTAATACATCTTTACTCTCTGGACTGTTGAGTGATGCACCCCGTAATTGTCGAGAAGGTTCTGTGATTTGCTAAACACCATTCTCAGTGTGTAGTCCATCATATTTGATGAAATCACTCATGATTGGTAGCTATCTAAGCTAATTAGAGTTTCCCAAAAGAAATTTATTGCTGATATACTCAGAGAACTGTTCAAAACACTGAATAGGTGTAGAAACAAGAATAGCAAGTTTTTTGGTCTTGGATCAAATCCTACCTATCTGTTTTGATCCATTGATTAGTGGATCGTGTTTGAAGCAACATATGTGATTTTTATGATCATTAGCATGCTAAAGAGGCCCACTACACTCTCCAATAGTTGTTCTTGGCTAGTGTGAAGCAGGTTTAAGCAAGACCTATTCATGTCTGAAGATTATCCTCCATCTCCTCCAGCAGTGGTATCAGAGCAACAACAAGCAAGATGGGAGATGGATTTCCATCCTTCATTGACAACTTGGATAGAAAAAACTACTTAGCATGATCACTAAGGATGCAAGCCTACCTTCAAGGGAGAAGTCTATATGGATACATCTCAGGAGATGAAGAGATGCCAACATTCAGGAGCAAGCATCAACCCACAAGGGAAGAGCAAGAAAGTTTGACCACATGGTGTGCAAAGGATGTTCTTGCTAGGTCTTATCTACTAAACTCAATATCTGATTTCTTATTGCCTCACATTAGGAATTGCAACACCTCCCAAGAGACTTAGGAAACTCTCATCATATTTCTCATCAAATACAAGAGCTAGGAAGAATCATTTATGGATAGAGTTTACAACTCTAAAGAAGTAAACAAAGCAAGGAGTGGTTGATTATGTAACCAAGATGAAAGATTTGGCTAATCAGCTTGCAAGCATTGGAGAGAAGATAGAAGAAGAACACATACTAAGGCAGATCATTAATGGAATCAAATCTGATGATAAGTGGGAGTCCTTCACCACAACAATGAACCTTTACATGGATATGCAAATACCTGACCTCAACACCTTGATGGGGCAACTCTTCACCCATGAGACAAATCTCAACAAGAATGGTGAAAGCTCTAGAGATAATCAATCTTCTGCACTTTATAAATATAAGAATAAAAGTAACGATAAAGGTAAAAGAAAGAAGAATGAATTAGAGGCTAGTACCTCTCAAGCTAATTACACAGGTAGAGGAAGAGGTGCTAGAGGAAGGGGCAGTGGAGGAAAGCAAGGCAGGGGGAGATCCTACAACAATCCACCTTGCAACATTTGTGGTCTTACCAATCACACCACAAAACAATGCTTCAAGGACACAAGAAATCAAAGGGGAAGAGGCTTCCATAGAGGGAGCTATGGACAATCCAGAGGCAGGTACAACAATGGAGGAAGCAACTACAAGTATGCCTACAATTAAGGCTACAACAACAACAATTATCAAGGAAGTTTTAGAGGAAGAAGAGATTATAATAACTACACAAAAGACCAAGAGGATTCTCTACTCATCATGAAGATGGCATCCAAGCAAGGTAAAGATGATGAGCATCTTTTCTATATTGATTCACGTTGTTCCAATCATGCGGCTAGAAATGTAGCTTTATTATCTGATCTTGAAGAACCCAAAGGGAAGCATGAAGTACAAACATGTGATGACACTAAACACTCAGTCAAGCAAATTGGAAATGTCAAGACTTCTGATGGTAACATGAACCTCTTGAGTAAAGTTTTGTATGTGCCAACTATAACCAAAAACCTAATTAGTGTTGGACAGATTGTTGAGAAAGGGTTACAAGTCAAATTCAATAAGCATGGAGCATGTGTGGAAGACCCTCAACAAGGATTCAAAAGGATTGCTGAAGGTGAGAAATCTGGTAGATTATTTATATTTGAGATTGAAGACACCAGGAACATAGCACTCTTCAATTACAAGGATAAAATCCTATCTGAGCTAGAGATATGGCACAAAAGGCTAGGACACATAGAAGAAAGAACACTAAAGCAAATATGCAGGGATCAGAGTGTGCTTGGCATTCTCAATATGACCAAGCAACATATGATATACAAATGTGGAGCATGTCAATTTGGTAAAGCCCACAGGCAACCTTTCAACAAGAAGGGGTACATGTATGAAGACTACTTGGAGCTTGTACACACTGATGTGTGGGGTCCTAGCAAAGATCCATCAATCTCAGGTTCAAGGTACTATGTTTCATTTATAGATGATTACAGTAGGTGGACAATCCTTTATTTCATGAAGCATAAGGATGAAGTATTTACATGTTTCAAAAAGTACTTGGCATTAGTTGAAAACCAAAAAGGTAGAAGCTTAAAGAGGATCAGATCTGATGGAGGTGGTGAGTACTTTTTACATGAATTTGATTCATTCTTACAGGACAAAGGAATAAAGAGGGAAGTCACAACAAGATATATTCTTGAATTGAATGGAGTGGCAGAGAGAAGGAACAGGTTTGAAGCTACTAGGTCAATGTTGAATGAGAAGAAGTTACCTAACTACCTATGGGAAGATGCTGTCTCCACAGCCATTTATTTGGTCAACAGGCTCCCATCCAAATCCTTGGATGGAATGACACCCTATGAAGCATGGAATGGTAGGAGACCCTCATTGGACCATTGCAAAATATTTGGGTACATTGCTTATGCACACATTCCCTCACAGATTAGAGGGAAGCTTGACCCTAAAACTAAAAAGTGTATATTCATTGGGTATGATCAAAACCAAAAGGGCTACAGGCTATACAATCCCACTAGCAAAGCATTTATAGTTAGTAGGGATGTAGTATTTGATGAAAATAATTCATGGTTTGAAGATGATTGCAAGAAGATCATGTTACCTTATGATTTGGAAAATGACTTTCCAACTCTCACTCAAGAAGATCAACAATTACCAGAAGATATCAATTCAGAGGATGAAGAGTAGATTGACTTCAAGACCAAATTCAAGCAATTGGAAGACATACCAGAGTCCTCCAACCAGGCACTCAAGAGATCTCAAAGGGAAAGCAAAAAGCCCATAAGGTATGGCTATGATACATCATTAGTCACCAAGCACTTTGTGTATATCACGAAAGACTCTATGACAGAGGAACCTTCCTCATTTGAAGAGGCTAGTAACAGGAAAGAATGGAGAGAATCCATGCAGGAAGAAGTAGAAGCACTTCAGGAAAACCATATTGGGACCTACTTCCCAAGAATCCAAGCATGAAGGTAATAGGATCCAAATGGATATATCAAATAAAAAAGAATTCAGATGGTTCTATAAACAGGTACAAGGCAAGGCTAGTGGCAAAGGGGTTTGCTCAAACCCATGGAGTGGACTATGAAGAAACCTTTTCACATGTGGCAAAGATGCCAACAATTAGGGTTTTTGTAAGCATTGCTTCCTCTAGAATTGGAATCTATATCAATTAGATGTCAAGAATGCATTCTTAAATGGATGGATATCAGAAGAAGTGTATATGGCACAACCACTAGGATTTGAGGATAAAGGTAAATCAGGTTATGTATGCAAGCTAAGGAAGGCACTTTATGGCCTAAAGCAAGCTCCTAGAGCTTGGAACCATGGGCTTGTGGCTTATTTGCAGGATCAAGATTCTATGGCTAGCAAGGTAGATTCTTCTTTATTTATAAAGAAGACCAAATCAGAGATGATCTACTTATGTGTCTATGTGGATGACATTATCATTACAGGAAATGATGCTAATGGCATCAAGCGGGTTAAGGCTCAACTAATGGAAGAATTTAAAAATAGTGATCTTGGTTTGTTAACATACTTTCTTGGCTTAGAGCTTGTGTATACAAATTCTAGCATATTTATTACCCAGAGAAAGTATATTCATGATATGTTGGTAAAATTTAAGATGGAGAATACCAAAACTACAGTTACACCCATGGAACTCAACCATAAGCTTAGTTCTCATGAAGGAGAACTTCTTGAGGATGTTATTGTTGAGCCCATAAAAGTCATATTGGTCAAAGTCAATCGCAGTCAAAGTCAATCACAGTCAAAGTCAAAAGGCAGGTGTCAAAGTGCACAGGTAGTGCACAATTAATTGTCCACAAAGGGTAAATTGGAGAAAGTGGGTTGTAGGTTGCAGAGGTATTTCTCTAATTTCCCTAAGGTTCAAAGTGTTTTTTAAAGTGTTTTGGAAGGTTCAGGTGAACCCTCCCTTATGTGCACATTTGAAGAATTAAAAGGAAAATGTGAAGGTATGTGAAGCGGCAGAGTGTACGCAAAAGTGAAAGTATGGCCCCCCAATTAATTTTTTGGTTTTAATCTAAAGTCACTACAGGACAAAACAGGGAGTCGTTGGCTGCCCACTTGTGAAGACAATCTTGGGACATCAAAGTGAGCACCAAGATACTCTTGCAGTTAGGAGCGTACGTGAATTGACACACTCAAATCAAGGCAAGGACTATTCTTGGACTATTCAAGTGTAAGCAAGAGTGAGCATAGTCTAAGTGAAGCAAGAGAGAGAAGTGCAAGAGACACACAGTGTGCGACGCAGAGAAGTGAAGTGCAAGGTGTGCATGAAGAGTGACCAAGGAAGTGTGCAGAGGAGTGCTAAGCTTGTCCCCCAAGGATCCCAAGGTCTTGCTGAAGTGTGCACGCGCCGAAAGAAGTTATCCATCCCTCCCCCTTAGTGGAAACTTGGTGCAAGGTGTGCACAAGAGCAGGCTTGTAGAAGGTGGAGGTTTGGTGCAGAGGAGATCGGCAGCAACAAGTCCCTTGGGTATTTGGTATTTTGTAATTGAGCACTCTATGGGATTTTGCACAGAAGCATTGGTTGTATTGTGCTTCAACCTTGTATTTGTCTTACTGTAATCAATCGACAGAGGCTTCCAGTGTGTATTTTCTCTTCTGGTCTTCCCCTTTTCTCCTACAAACACTCAAATCCCTTCTTGTCTAAGAATCCCCCAACAAAATTTGGCACGCCTGGTGGGAGATCCAAGGAGATTTGAGCATAGGAGAAGATATATTGCAGTTGGAGAAGCAATATTCAAGTGTCGACAATACTACTTCAATGGACTAAGAGGTACATATTCTTATCAATTAACTCATACTAAGAGGACTATGAACAACCCATGACCGCAACCCGGTCCCAAACATTGAGGGTCACCTGCAAGCAAACAAGAAGGAAGGCTGTTAGAAGATCATCTAGTCCACTTTCATCAACTTCATCAGTAAGGAGCATGGCTGGTCAGGTAGACTTGGAAACCTTACTATCAAGATTGAATATAAAATTTCCTTCTTTCAAAGGCCTAGCTCAAGAGGATCCTGACGAGCATATTAGGAGGTTTTTGGCACTATGCAAAACTAGAGGCTTAATGGGTAGGGAGGATGCCTTTTTGATACTCTTCCCTGCCACATTAGAAGGATTAGCAGATAAATGGTTCAGCCAGTTTGCGGAGAACCATTTTACAACTTAGGACCTAATGAAAGATGCATTCAAGAATCAATTTCAGCATGGAAATACTGCAGAGATCATCATAGAAGAACTAGAAAATTTAAGATTGGGTCCAGGAGAAAAGTTCCCAGAGTTTGTGACTAGGGCCAAGACACTAATGGCTAAATTAACAGACCCACCACATGATTTTTTTGTTAAGAAATGGTTAGCTAAGCCACTTCCAGTGGCCACCCAATGCAAAATCAAAGAATTAGTGTTGCCTGCAACCTCCATAGAGGAATTCATCAACACAGCTACAAGATTGGAACAGATAAGGCAACAGTATGGAGCAACTTCTTCTCAACTACCATATTCTACAGAGATGGAGGATCCAGTAATCCAACTAAGGAAGGAGATGGAGGGCTTAAAAAGGAATAAGCCCCACAAAGAGGAGGAGAATGTTGTTACTCAGTTGCGAAGGTCCAAAAGGAGGAGGAGGCCCAAGCAGAGGAATTGGCCCAACTGCGATAGGAGCTGCTGGAACTCAAAGGGGGTGGCATCAAGAGTGGACTTTGGTGTTCCATGTACAGTAAGCAAGGGCATATAGTAAGTGAATGTCCTCTGTTAAGTGTGACTTGCCAAATATGCAGGAAAGTTGGCCATGAGGCCCAAGAATGCCAATCAAGAGGAATGCCTGCAACAACATATTGGACACAAGGAGGACCACTATCAAAGTAGGTGCACTCTACCAGAAAATGCCCCTCCTTGCAGAAACTGCCTAGAGGCCAGATACCACTATACAAATTGTTGTCCTAAGAATCAAGCCTCTTCATCCGGGCCCCATATTCAAATGATTTCTGTACACAAAGAAGAAATGTTAGATGAGGTCAATGAGCCGTCACCATCTACCAGCGTGGTGCAGCTAGAAGAAATAGACTCTTTTACAATGCAGACAAGAAATAAAGGAAAGGCTCAAGTAGATATAGCTCAACAACCAAGAATTGATGGATTGAACAAAGACAAAGAGACATATGAAGACAAGGCCACTGCATGTGCAGATACAAGGCAAAAAGGAGATCCCATATGTACCAGTGATGCCATTGGGCATGCATTTAATAGGGCTCAGGAGGAGTTTGGTAAGTCAACTGGAGCCCATGCTCTTAAGGAATCAGAGGCTTCAAAGCTTCTCAAATCCATGAAAAAGGAGGTTAGTATTTTTTATTTAATAAAGATGGATGGGAAATTCAGGTCATAACTATTGTAGATAATTGATGAGGCTTCAAATACAAGTTTGGTAGCAAAGACTGTTGTTTTACATAAAGGAAAAATTGTAGGGGAAGCACCCCTTACAGATTATAAAAGTCCTTGGCTAACAGTATCTATCAAAGGTCATGAATTTCAAGGAGTTATTGTGGATGGTGGTTCTGGCATTAACTTGATGCCTGAATATACAATGGAAAAGATTGGACTCCACCCTTCAAGGCCTGCAAATTTCACTGTTACTTTGGCAGATGAGAGCAAAGTAAGGCCCTTGGGAGTGATCCCAAAAGTTCCACTTGAAGTACAAGGTAATCTATTCATTCTGGATTTTGTGGTTTTAAGATTGCCCCAGGTTGAAGGAGGATTCCCCCTCTTAATTGGAAGACCATGGCTGAGACATGCAAGTGTCATTCATGATTGGGGCAAGGACACTATGTGGGTACAAAAGAAAGGGCAAGAGCTGACACAGATTCATTTAGAAGAGGGCCCAGATAATCAAGGAAACACCAGCATGATGCAAATAGTTGGCATTTGCATGGAACCAGAATCAGAGGATCAACCCCAAATAGATTTTGAGGAAGAAGAGGATATTCTAAATTGGATCCAAGCAGGCAACTCTTCCTCTTGTTTTGGAAATTTTCTTAATAATTCTTGCACGACTGAAGGTTATGGTGAACATGAGGAAAAAATCTAGGTTGATGGGTTGGGAGAGCCCATCACAAACCACAGAAGGGGCAGGAAGACACCCCTCAAATACAACTTGGAGGAGGATATGACAACTACAGATAAGGAAATTACTAAAGCTAAAGGTAAGGTAAAAGATTCTAGTGAAGAGTGTTCTTTCCCAATTCAAGAAATACCTGCAGGATGGATGTAGGATAAGGAGGAACACATTGAAATCCAAAATACCCCTGCTTATGAAGCAATGCATGAAAAGCTAGTGGAAGAAGACAAGGACGGAGATGAGCACGAAGATAATATGGTAGAAAGAAATCCTGTCAAAGAAATACAATTAGGCACTCAAGACAATAATCGGCCAGTTTTGGTGGCCACTTGGTTGTGGAACCACCTAGGGCTCCTTGAAAAGGTAAGATCATTCTTGACCCATTATACAGATGTTTTTGCCTGGCATTATAAAGACTTAGAAGGAGTGCCTACCAATTATGGAGAGCATAGAATCCCTTTGGTTGAGGGAGCCAAACCAATACGAGGGAAGAGTTATAGACTCAACCCAAAATATGCCGAAGCTGTTTATGTAGAAATACAGAAGATGGAGGATGCAGGAATCATTATTCCTGTGGAACACTCAGAGTGGCTCTCACCTATGGTCATAGTGCCTAAGAAGAATATCAATAAAATCAGAATTTGCGTTGACTTTAGAGCACTTAACAAGGTGACAATCCCAGATGGATTCCCAATGCCATTTGCAGAGCAGGTCATTGAAGAAGTGGTTGGACATGCATTATATAGCTTTATGGATGGCTTTAGTGGCTATAATCAAATATCAATACACCCAGAGGATCGTGAAAAGACTGCTTTTATCACACCTTGGGGAACATATGTGTATGTAAAAATGCCATTTGGGCTCAGAAATGCTCCAGCCACCTTTAACAGAATGGTCAATCTCATTTTTGGCCCCTTATTGCTGGAATCACTTAGAATCTTCATGGATGACTTCTCTTCGTTTTGAGGTTCTCACAAGGAGACTCCTTTAGATTGTTTGGACCATCACTTGCGACAGCTGCAGAATGTTTTCAAGAGATGCAGGGAGACTAAGCTAAAGCTCAATCCAAACAAATGTCATTTTCTTGTGACAGAAGGAACTCTCTTAGGACATGTGGTGTCGGCTAAAGCTATGGCCCCAGATCCTGACAAAAGCATTTCTATATTAAAGTTCCCTAAACCCGAATCTCCTAAAGAGATTCAGAGTTTCTTGGGGCATACTGGATACCACAGAAGGTTTATAAAAATGTATGTAGAGATAGACATACCACTGGCTAGACTTACAGGTAAGGAAATACCTTTTAAATGGGAAGTAGAGGAGGAAAAAGCATATCAAACATTACGGTCAAGGTTAGTGTCTGCTCCCATTTTGATCACACCTGAGTGGTCAAAAATCTTTCATATACATGTAGATGCCAGTGCCTATGCGGTAGGGGTAGTTTTGACACAACCCAGTGAAGAATTTAAGGTGGACAGACCAATTCAATATGCCAGTAGAATTTTGACTAAGGCTGAAAGGAATTACAGCACCACAGAAAGAGAAGCCTTAGCCATCGTTTTTGCTGTCCAAAATTTTTGTCATTACTTATTGGGAGTAAAATTTGTTATTATAACGGATCACCAACCAATACTTGCTTAACAAACCACAAACCACTGGTAGAATATGGAGGTGGTTATTGTTGTTCCAAGAGTTTGATTTTTCTGTAGTCCACAGACCAAGTAAAGAAAATGTGATGGCAGATCACCTATCCAGAATCAATGTGATGGATCAAGCTAGTGGAATCAATGATGACTTTCCAGATGCTAATTTGTTCATGGTACAAGCTCAAGGTTGGTATTGTGATATCAAGAATTTCATTAAAACTGGTGTGTATCCAGAAAAGGCTAGTGCTGTGCAAAGGAAGAGACTACTAATCAAGAGTAGACCGTATACCTTCATTGAAGACATTAGGGCGAAAAACGGCCGAAAAGGGGCTGTTTGCTAATGAGAGATTAAGGAAATTGACAAATAGCGTCTTTCCACGTGTACAAGAATATAACATTGTTGTCTCTTTTAACCGTATGGAGAATTTCTTTTTTTAATACAATTTTCTTTCAAAGCGCCGCTAAAGTGATGAAGAGTCTCGTATTCAGTGTACAATTTTTCGGTTTGATGCAAAAAAAGATACTTTTGCACACTACACAAAGCATATTCTCGAATTTCCAAGAAGGAATTGATTTTTGAAGATACGAAATATTTTTGGGTTCACAAAATGTCATGATCATTCAACGACAGGGTTAACATCAAATCAAAAGTTTCCACGTGTACAAAGCCTTTTTTTCTATAAATACTGCCAAAATTTGTGAACGTCGGTTTCTCGCTTTGAACATTCTTCTTCTCCTAAGTTCAAATGGCTTCTTCTTCTCGTCGTCCTTCCAATCGCGTAACTTCATGTGAGGTTTACAACAGAAGAGAGGATTCTTTGTGGAAACCTCTTTCTGTGAAAGTAAATGACTGGGTTACTATGCTTCCTAGCTGTAGAGGTGTCCATAAAGTCAAGCGTGCCAAAAGAGACAACACAAGAAACCATTGGAAGGGACGTATTCTCAGTTTCAAATTGAAGAGATGCGGTTGGTTTGCACGAGTACAGCATGTGTACACCGCTAAGGATCTTGTTCTAGAAAATCATCTTCAATTCCCTTCGTACTGTAAGTGAAGTTTGACAATGCTCTTCTATCATTCCAGTTGATTTTGTATAATGAAACATATGTTTTTGTACTGCAGATATCTTTCCTTCCAATATTGTGGAATGGCAACCTGTTGAATGTTTAACAGGAACATTCAGAGTTCTTCATAAGGAATATGCAGAACTCATGTATGCAGAGAAATCTGTTCAATTCTTCAATAGCATAGAGTTATTTGTCCATTATGCAGATTATCAAGTGCCGTCAGGGAGGAGTTCTTATGGAATTCTTGTACACGTACCTAGTCCTTGCATCTCTTCATTAGATTGGGATGCTCCTGATCATTCAACAGTTTCAAGTTTTCTCTGCAAAATTAAATTTGACATCCAGAAGGCAATGTCAGCAGGCCGAATTTCGAGAAGGATAAAGATTCAATGGTTTTTGCCTATTCATGTCTTTGTAGCATGCTTTAAAAACATGTTATTACAGAAAACAAAAACAATGTGGTTGAATAGGAGAGTCCCTATTTCAGAGATTGATGATGTTTTAGGTAGGGAATGGGATAGCAAAGAAGTTCAAAAGCTAGGTGACATTATTTTATGTAAAGTTAGTCCCAATTCTCTTTCAATCTCATATCAGATTTGTCGACAATCTCTGGTTCTAGGATATGACTATAGAAGGTGGAAAAAAAAGCTTGGACTTTGGATAGCCTTGGACTCAGAGGAGAGCTGTCCAGAATTTGAGTTAGAAGTATTGATTCATCCAGATTTTCAATCAAGGAAAATAATTGTCACTGCAAATTGGAATCTCAGAAATGTAAGGGAGCTTCTAGAATACCTTGATGAGGTATCATCTCAGTGTAGATTCTCAATTGATGATGCAATAGTTAACATTAGATCAGAGAAATCATTATCTTGCATAAGCTGCCTGCCACCAAGGGTGATTAAGTTCCAACCTTTAAGATTGTAACAAGTTAACCCTGACATTCTTACATAATGTATCTTCATCTAATAGAAGCTTCTATTGATACTTCCATTGAATTTTCTTGGCAGGATGGTTACAAACAATGTGTGTTAAATTATTAATTTTAAATGTCTTAGATATTTTTTAGGTCCTTAATTTCATATTTCCATTGATTTTTTTTTGCAGGAGTGAATTGATGACTAAGAAATAATTATACAGGAACTTGCATAAGTTAATTCTAGATGAAGAAGAGATCTAGAATTGAATATCTAATTTCAATTTAATAATTATAGTCTATCAAAGGTGCACACTAGGCTCAGCTAAATAATTTGATTCTATGCAACTTTTTTTGTCCTCAAGTAATGCAAGAGAAATTATCATGGTACACATAACAAGTAATATAAGAGAGTGTGGAGAACTTGGTGCAAATTCCAATCCAAGGTTTGGTATTTCAATATTAGAAGAGCATGTCTTAAGGCATAAAGCAGAGGAGACGAGATAAGTGAAGACGACCGATGCAAGCGACTAGTGCAATCTGAATTTGTCGGATGGCCCTTATCGCTTACATCGGTCGTGTTAGCAAACTACCGCGAGAGAAATTATCATGGTACAAACGCAAACTACCAAGTAATATAAGAGAGTGTGGAGAACTTGGTGCAAATTCCAATCCAAGGTTTGGTATTTCAATATTAGAAGAGCATGTCTTAAGGCATAAAGCAGAGGAGGCGAGATAAGTGAAGACGACCGATGCAAGCGACTAGGGCAATCTGAAATTGTCGGATGGCCCTTATCGCTTACATCGGTCGTGTTAGCAATTTACCGCGAGAGAAATTATCATGGTACAAATGCAAACTACCAAGTAATATAAGAGAGAGTGGAGAACTTGGTGCAAATTCCAATCCAAGGTTTGGTATTTCAATATTAGAAGAGCATGTCTCAAGGCATAAAGCAGAGAAGACGAGATAAGTGAAGACGACCGATGCAAGCGACTAGTGCAATCTGAAATTGTCGGATGGCCCTTTTCGCTTACATCGGTCGTGTTAGCAAACTACCGCGGGAGACTTCAAGAAGTGACCTTGCGTAAAGATTTGACTCACGAGTATAAAAACTAGCAGCAGCGATGAAATGGATAATACGACCGATGCAAGCGATAGGGGCAATCCAAGATTCTCCGATTCCCCGTATCGCTTGTATCGGTCGTGTCCTCTTAATTCTTTATGTCCTTCTGTAACTTCTCGAATTTAAACACTTTCCAACAAGAATGAAGTAAAAAACCCACAATGCATTCATAATTGTGACATAAATAAATTTAATTGGACCATCCAGTGAACTTTTGTCAAACTCTCAAGAGGTTCAATACAACTGTGACCATCTTCCAGATGAAGATTGGCATAACTACATACAATTTGTTAAAAAATAAATATTCCAACCTCGGTTGGCTTTACAATTGATTTCAATCTACGACTCAAAAATTGATTTAACCCTTTCTATCCTTTTTAGAGCCTTGCTTTCTCTGTTGCTTCTGTCCCTTTTTGGAGGTTTCAGCTTGACTCTTTATGTTGTTCATATGCTTTAGTGGTGAGTGAAGAGGAAGCCCTTTCTTTTTATCTTCAGACTGTTTTCTATCAGGTGGAGGGGGTGGAGGTGAGTCTGGATCATGTGGGCAGATTGCATGTTTCATGATACTATTTATTGCTCTCTCTCTGATCAAGATGATCCATGCATCTGGGTAGTCTGATAAATTCAATCCAGGACTGTAGAACCTTCTTTCCAAGAATCTTACAGCATTTGCAATCACTCTCCAGCCACATGATGTTGAGTCTCTCTGCAATGGCACATGAATTTGGCTGTATCCAAATTGCTTTTGTTCATTCATTTTAGCTATTCCTGGAAAATTCTGATCAATATGCATCTTGAGAAGCTTTGCAGCACTGCATTGTAAAGTGAAAATCAAAACGGGGCATGGCTTTAAAATAGAGAACAACAAAATGTATAGTAACTTACACTTTGCAATTCCCATGCTGTGATGGAAGAGAATTTAGGAAAAGAGCTTGATATGCATTGAAGTCCACAATAATCAAACTCCAATGGCCCTTGTCAATGAGTTGCATGTAAATATACTTTCTTAAATGAAACAAATATGTTTCCAAAATGAAGATGAATACTTACTTTTCAATGTATGGGTAAATTACACATTCTACTTCTTCTGTAAAACCCCGTAGAAAGGACTTGGCATCTCCATGTTTATGTAAAAAACATTGTGTCACCAGAGGATCTAAAATAAATACTTTTCTTTGAACCTTTTCCTCACATTGTTGAAGAAGAACCCTACAAATCAAGAAATAAAAATGCAGTTAAGGAACTAGAAAATTATGCAAAACAAAAGCATTTTAAGGCCTCTAGATATACCTGAGTGAAATGTTGACCACACTATCTGATATTTCAAGATGAAGCTCCCTCAACATTTTGTTATCTTCAGGTCTAATGTCAAGAAACAATTCACCTTGCCATGGCATTGCAACATTAACTATAACCTGCCCATCTCCTTTCTTGAGGAGCTCTTTATTTGCTTTCTGTAACTTTTGAATCTGGGTTAAGATGGCACTTTCCTCTGTAAATAATCCCTGCTTTTTCCTCTCCTCCTCACTATTTGCTGCAGCTCTAGTCTCATGATCATGAGTGACTTGAGCGTTGATCTCTTCAATGACAACTGTTGTTTTAGGTGCTCGAGCTGGAGGTATATTTAAAATATCGAAGAATTTTTTGTCGTGGTGATCAATAGGAACCAGAGCTTTATCAAACTTATATCTTATTCTTGAAACAATAACATAATCCTTCGCCATTAAAGTTACCCTATGAGAATGAGCAGCACATAAGTAGGCATCATTCATGAAATCAATAGCAAAGTCCTCTGCAGCTTCTTGCAGGCATAGCAGTGCTTGAGTTTGCCACCTCACATTGACAAAGGATGAGGTCTTCATCAAAGAACAGAGGTTGGATGAGATCTGCTTGACAACTCTCATAAATGGAAGTCTTGGGATCAACAATCCCACAGACTTTTGGGCTCTTCTTATTTCCCTCAAAGACTTAACATGGTAGTTGACCCTTTTTTTTGAAGGCTGCTCTGGCACTTTGGCTTGAACCTTCTGGGAATTTTGCTCCTCGACATTTTCCCCTTGGGCATTCTTGTCCTGACCCTCAGGGTACAACTTCCTTGCTGTCTTTTTGGTTCTAGCCATACTCTGCAAAAAATCAATCTTTAGGCAAGGAATTAGGAAAAGTGGAATATTCCACTGTCAAAACTTACTCTCTAAAAGCTATGATCAATGACTCTTTCCACTATCAGAGGCACGACCGATGCAAGCGATAACAGTCATCCGGAAATGCCCGGATGTCCCTGATCGCTTGCATCGGTCGTCTTTAAATTAATAATCAAATATCAATAAATAATATCTGACAATGCAAAACACTCAATTATCACTAAGATAAAGATAATTGGAAAACTATAATCAATGACTCTTTCCACTATCAGAGGCACGAGATGAAAAGGAACGTCCGAGATATGGAAACCAAGACATTAAAGATGCTACCTTGCTTACTATAAAGAAAAATTTGAACAGCCAGACAGAAGAGTCAGCTTCTCAAATCCTCTACTAGCAGAACCCGCTTCCTCCTTTTTGATGGAGACCTCCCACACCTATATCTCACGAAACCCCCCACTGGTGTCCTGCTCCTCGAAAAAGATCCCCACATGCATGTCAAGGATTTGAGAAGCTGACTCTTCTGTCTGGCTGTTCAAATTAAGCAAGGCAGCATCTTTAATGTCTTGGTTTCCATATCTCGGACGTTCCTTTTCATCATAGCAAAGGAAACCAAAATTTGCAAGCTATGATCAAGGACTCGATGATATTAAAAAACATGACCGATCCAAGCGATTAGGGTTATCCAAAAATCTCGGATGTCCCTAATCGCTTGCATCGGTCGTGTCCACATTACCTTACGTAGAGAGCGCTCTCTATAGAAATTGTGAAGTAGGCTAAAAACGTGGTGGCAATGGAACCTCGACGCTTGGCAAGCGTTGACAGAAAAAAATGAAGGAAATGAATAGGAGGAAGCTTAAATAGGTCCCAAAACTGAGTTGATCATTGTGCCACGTTTGGCATGCTCCGATTGGTCCAAGTCAGATACCGGTTGCGAATTCCAACGTCTTTTGCCACGTGGCATGATCTGATTGATCCACGTCATCAATCCGTTGCATCGGGGAACGTACACTTTACCACGTGGCACTCTATGATTGCTCCACCTCATTCGACCGTTTCTTCCCTCCTCACTAGAGACACGACCGATCCAAGCGATAAGAGTCATCCGTAAATGCCCGGATGTCACTCATCGCTTGCATCGGTCGTCCCTGAATTCATCATCATATTTCAATAAATAGAAGTTAAAATAAAGGTAACAATGCGTTATACTCAAGCAACACAAAAGAAACCAAAATTTGCAAGGTATGATCAAGGACGATGCTATTTAAAAAACATGACCGATCCAAGCGATTCGGGTTATCCAAAAATCTCGGATGTCCCTAATCGCTTGCATCGGTCGTGTCCACATTACCTTATGGAGAGAGCGCTCTCTATAGAAATTGTGAAGTAGCCAAAAAACTTGGTGGCAATGGAACCTCCACGCTTGGCAAGTGTTGACAAAAAAAAAAAAGCAAATGAATAGGGAAGCTTAAATAGGTCCCAAAACTGAGTTGACCGTTGTGCCACGTGGCATGCCCCGATTGGTCCACGTTAGATAGCCGTTGCGAATTCCAACGTCTTTTGCCACGTGGCATGATTTGATTGATCCACGTCATCTATCCGTTGCATCGGGCAACGTACACGTTGCCACGTGGCACTCTGTGATTGGTCCACCTCATTCGACCGTTTTCCCTCCTCGCCTATAAATACCTATTTCTTCACAAACTCAAATTTTCAACCTTCAGAGAATTTCTCACCTACATGTGTATTTTTCTTTCGTCGCCGACACGACCGATACAAGCGATTTTCGCCATTTGACCTACGTTGATTCGCTCTAGTCGCTTGCATCGGTTGTGTTCTCCTAATAGACATACAAGAGAAGCTGCAGCTTAGATGGAGGTAATGAATGAGATCCTTAGTGTCTCTCCATCAGAGAAACTTCTTGATTTCATGGTTCAAGAGGGTTTAAGTGTAGATTATTTTCCTGATGCAATGACCATATTCAACCCCGAAATTGATTTTGAAAAACTCTTAGAGAACTCGAAAAGTTTTCTTAAGGATGAGTGGGAGATTTTCTTGGGGTTGGTCGATGGGAGGATCCTTTCTATTTCTCAGAAAACCTATGTCCATCCTCACATCTTTGGGAAGGATCCAACAGATAGGGCTAAAATCACAAGAAAATGCAGAAGGATATCCCCTTTGCCAGGGAAGCTTGATTTTTGCCCAGAGCATGAAAAGGACTGCTGCTTGCTCCCTTTAAACATTGCTTTCTTGATATGGCTTGATCATATCTTAGTTGAAAGGGAGGAAAATGTTCATGATGAAGACGAGCCTTGCTTAGAGCTGGCACTTGAGGCTAGCTCAAAAACTATGAAAGGTGTCATGGAGATTGTTGAGGAGATCAATCTGCAAGCAGAAGAAGAGCAGGTCAAAGATTTTGATGTGGCCACTTTTAAAGCAGAGACTGCAATAAGGGAGCCAAGTGAAGAAGTTCAAGTGTCTGAGAAGTCCCTACTTCTCCCAAATCTACCTTTTTACTTTATCTCTGGGAAAGAGTTCATACCTCTATTTTACATTCAGGAACTTTTCAATCTAAGGGAGGACTACTGTCTTGCAGCTATAGCTGAGGCAGAAGAAGTTGCAAGGAGATTCATCAATAAGAAAGGAGAAAGAAGAGAGGAATTTTTGCGTCTTGATTTGGATTTGTCTAATGAAGAATTCAAAGATTCATCACAAGCTCTTTCAAAATGCTTTGAGAAAGCTATCTCAGAGAAGCCAAAACTTGCTGATGAAGAGTTTGATGAGCATCAAAAGCAACTTGGAATATACTCGTTTGGACGTGGCTATTCATTCTTGGATGTCGCTGAGGACAAAGGAACAATTTGTATTGACTCAAAAGAGCTCATTGAGGAGGAAGATGAGGTCAAGGTATGTTGTTTGATATATTCTATCAATTAAAGTTTTGTCCGAGATCTCTATTTTTTTAAGTGAGAAAATGACCACGACCGATGCAAGCGATACAACCTAACGGATAATCTCCGTTGGGCCTTATCGCTTGCATCGGTCGTGTTCGGACTTGAAGAGGAAGATGAGGTCAAGTATGTAGTAAAATATATTCTCATGATTTAAAGGAAAAGGAGATGAGATGGGCTTGATGCAAAATCTCTATCTTGTGTCAGTTTGTCCAAGTTCTCCATTAGAAGTGTCAGAAGTCGATCACGACCGATGCAAGCGACAAGGCCCATCAGATATTTTCCGTCGGTCCTCATCGCTTGCATCGGTCGTGTTTGGACTTTAGGAAGATGATGTCAAGGTATGCAGTTAACTATATTCTCAAGAACTGTTGGTTAAGGATTTGAGATGGGAACAATGCAAAATCTCTTTCTTGTATCAGATTTGTCAAAGTTCTCCATTCGAAGTGTCAGAAATGGATCACGACCGATGCAAGCGATTATGCCCATCGGATATTTTCCGCTGGGCCTCATCGCTTGCATCGGTCGTGTTTGGACTTTAGGAAGATGACGTCAGGGTATACAGTTAACTATGTTCTCAAGAACTTTAGGTTAAGGATATGCGATGGGACCAATGCAAAATCTCTTTCTTGTATCAGATTTGTCCAAGTTCTCCATTCGAAGTGTCAGAAATGGATCACGACCGATGCAAGCGATTAGGCCCATCGGATATTTTCCGTTGGGCCTCATCGCTTGCATCGGTCGTGTTTGGACTTTAGGAAGATGACATCAAGGTATACAGTTAACTATGTTCTCAAGATCTTTAGGTTAAGGATATGAGATGGGACCAATGCAAAGTCTCTTTCTTGTATCAGATTTGTCCAAGTTCTCCATTCCAAGTGTCAGAAATGGATCACGACCGATGCAAGCGATTAGGCCCATCGGATATTTTCCGCTGGGCCTTATCGCTTGCATCAGTCGTGTCTCTTGCTTTTCTTTCTAATAGTTTCAAGTTACTTCACATGTTTCCTTAAGTGTGCTTGCACTTCATCTAACCATGTTTTTCATTTTTATCACAGTTAACTTTATTGGATGAAGACAATTACCTTGGCAGGGGCAAGGGAACAAGAAAAGCCTTAGAAGAGAAAGGAAAAGCAAAGGTGGATATTCATTCTATTATCCACTATCTTCCAAAGTTGGACCCAGCCACTTTTTGTGTTATTCACAAGCACTATAGTGAGGAGCCAGACTTTGGATTATTCTGCTTGAGGACTCTATCAAAATACATGGGTTTTACTCCAATACCCTTTAATGCTTTCAGAGTTTTACTGCTTGAAAGAGCAACTGCATTCAGAATTTTTGGATATGCCCCTGGACTCAATGCTTCAAGGGCAGGGTACTTTCTTTGTTATTCAAGCTATGCAATGGCTGCAGGGGTGTCAAATTTAAAAAGCATTGCTGGATACAGGAGCAAAGAGTTCCTGAGATATAGAGGTGATTTGCCAGAGCCAAGCTCTTTCAAAAGGCTCAAGGAATGACTTGATTTTTTCAAATTCTATACTCAACAAATGTACATATACAGAAATTGCCCAATGTGATATAAGACATTGCAAATTGATACATGATTTGATTCAGTTTGTGATATTGATACATGATTTGTCTGGAGATAGCCATATCCTTCTGATTATATTTGGCATGAGGTCCTTTGTAATTGTCTTCTAAAGAGCTTGAAGGTCTGCAACTTGAGTGATGCTTAACTACTTCATGTACCAGAGCATCCAAGGAGATATCTGCACAAGGTAGTTCTAAAGGAGAAGACTCCTGCATATGGTGAGCTAAAGAGAATATGTGAAACTCAGATTGGTGAAGTTACACGATGTTGCTTGCCAAGGAATATAAAGCAATTCAATTCTCAGTATTTCCTGAATGGAACAGTAGCACTGGTGAATGGTCTATGTCAATCAGCATGGTAATCTCTTAGGAACCGGCACGTGTCCAATATTCCTCTGAGTGTCAATATAGGGAAGTGCACGTGCATGAGCCCAAGCTCAAAAATGCACATTGTTAGTGACAAATGTTGCTTTGAAAAGAGGAGAGGTCCTTTGTAATTGTCTTCTAAAGAACCAATCAAAAAGCTCTCTGAAGGCATTGCTCTTTGTTACTCCTCCTCCTTTCCTTGTACACCTAAAGAAGCTTGTCCTTGCTTGATAATGAGATTTTTCCATGCCTTGGGTGTTCCACATGGCAAGTGGTTCTTTTTCTGCAAAGAATGCACCATGCACAAGAAGAATATGCTGGAAAGCAGAAGAATTTCATTAGATCTTTATTTCAATTAAAAATAAATAAATTGAATAAAATATCTTTGGAGCTCACCAAGTAGTATGTTATGTCTTTGGCACCCCATGCCTCTATGATGGTTTCTATAAGCTCTGTGGTCGCCTTTCTGAAATCTGTCACATAACTTTTTGATGTTACGTGCTGCCTCATGATCTTTAAAAGATTATCTAGTTTGACCCACACCTCCATTCTCTTTTTTGCTATTTCTGGTTTGCTTTTTACATTAGTCGTGACCTCACAAAATGTTTTCCATGAATTCCACATGGCATTAAGTTGTTTGCCATCATGGTTGCTGAAGAATCTCCTTGCTTTTGCACCTCCCATTGAGACATCCTGTAAAACATCACCTGTATTTTGTGAAAGCTTTGGATCTTTTCTTAGATGAACATCACCACCATGAAACCCCATTTCTGAAAGAAGACATTCACATTTTTTTATGCATTCATCTGCAAGAGTTGTAGGCTTGATAGAATATGCATAATCCAAGTGAAGACGGACCAACTTGTCAATGATTCTTAACTCTGCATGTAGTGTACATATGTGTACATTTGTCAATGCTATTGGAAGTATGGGATCCCAAATCATTGAAGAAGATGAGTAGTTACGAAGAATAACATTTTGTCTAGAAGGAGCCTCTTCACCCTCAGCTCTAGTAATCCATCCATTTGTGCCTGGGCTTTGCATGCAGTACAAGCAAGGGTATTTAGAATTTGCTCCCCCACTTATACCAAACATGCATTTGAGTGTCTTTAGGTCTCCACTCAAATGCCACTCAACTTGAAAGTTTCTGTAGTCTTTGACATTCAACAATTCTCCTACATGATGCCCTTGGATAACATTTGGAATGTTTGTCTGTGAGAATAACCATTTAAGTGTTTTATGGCTCTCAGATGGAACTTGAGCACAACCAACCCACCATAACTCCATTTCTGATTGTACTTTGAGAGATGGAGTATCCAATTTCCCAAGGCTATAGTCCAAAGCTTTGTTCATCAGTGCAATGCTTATTCTCTCCATCTTTTGATGTTTTTTAAGCTCAGCTTCATCAAGTTTGATTACAAATTTCAATAGACCAGAACATTCATGCTCTTTTATATTATAGAACTGAACCATGTATGTTTGAAGTTTTATAACATCTATCCATATGTTGTTAAATGCATTGTAAGTGAAATGTAACTTTTGTTTTCCTACTTCGTAAGGCATGTTACCGTGAATATGTTTATATTCACCAAATACTGATGTGATCTTCTTATTCAAGCAGAGCCGAAACTTTCCTACATGATGGGGTCTAGGCAATCCAAAACTTCTAACTTTGTTAAATTTTAAAAATTCACACCAAACTTTTGAAATTGCTCTATAACCTTTCCTACTCACTCCGACACTATCACAAATATTTTGAATTTGAGATGGTTCTAGTAAAAGATTCATTTCTGTCATGAGTTTTTGAAAAACAAAGCGTTTCAAGCATGTATTTTCATTTAGTTTCAATAGTTTTAAAACATCATTTTGACTCAAAATTTCATTACAGAAATGTATGCGCTCAAAACTGCTCGACATATTGAAACCTAGCACATTTGTCACATGATCTCTAACAATTTTCATTCTTTTCTTTTTCTGGCCAGATTTTTCAGTCAAATCTAAAAAAGGTTTTACTCGTTTTGACCGCATTCTCAAACCTATAGGAGTTTCTTTCATTTTTTTAAAAGACTCTAACTGAGAAGATAAAGTGGATAATTTGTTTTCTAGCTCCCTCATATGTAAATTCTTCTGGTGTAGTGTGTTTTGTAAATAGTTTATGTATTGTACATAATTCCTTGAAATATCCCAGAGCCTTGAACAATAGCCTCGTAAACCATCCTCACCATCTCCCACAAATCTAATCAGATCATGAAGATTATGAAAAGGGGGGTACCTTCCAGTTTGTGGATCAATTGGATAAACAGATCCATCTGTCCATATGTCGATATGTTTCTTGCCTTCCTTTCGCAATCCATCTACTTCAAGAGGATGAAGAGCCCTTCGAAATACGTTTCTTGTCGTCGCATACTCCTGACTAACTGCAATGTTGATATGGAACTTTTTACAATGATTTCGAATGTTTGAAAGCTCAGGGAGAGTATTTGGGTTAACGTTCTCCATGGTCTGCTATGAAAAATGACCAGCAAGTGTCTAAAATGACGTGAAAGGGAGAAACAGGCTTGCTATGAAAAGTAGAGAAAAAGAGCGCAAAACGTGATCAGCACACATTATATAGGTCCGTGAACAAGAGGAAAATTCAACTTTTGAGGCGTAAGATATCACACAAACTTCGAGGCGTAAGATATCACACAAACTTTTCATGATTATATGATACGAGTTTCTCTCTCTTCAAAATTTGCATAAGATACGTTTTAAATGAACTTACACGGAATTTCTTAAAGGATTTGACAACTTTAATCCCGATTAAGCACAACTAATTGAAATCCTTACACGGCCCTTTTTGGGCCGTTTTTCGCCCTAATGATAAATTATATAGACAGGGAAAGGATGACATGTTTAGGAAGTGCTTGGAAGAAGAAGAAGTGAGGGAAGTCCTTCAATCTGCACATGAAGGAACAGGTGGTGTGCACCTTCCAGGGCATATTATGAGTCAGAGGATCCTTGATGCTGGTTTATGGTGGCCTACATTATTCAAAGACGCTCATGATTGGGGAAAAGCATGTGATATTTGCCAGAGGTGTGGCCCTAAGCCCACCAAGTAGAGGCATAACCCCTTGATTATTTCCACATCTTGGCAACCATTTGAGAAGTGGGGGTTAGATTTTGTAGGGCCTATCTAGCCTCCGTCGATTCCTAAAAGAGAGAAGTATTTATTGATAGCCATAGACTATGCGACGAAATGGGCTGAAGCTATTGCATCACCTGACTCCACCGCCCAAATTGTGGCTGATTTCATTTATAGTAGCATCATTTGCAGGTTTGGATGTCCACTTGAAATTTGTATAGACCAGGCTTCTCATTTTGTGAATAAGGTCCTGCAGGAAATTTTCAACAGGAATAGAAGTCTACATATGACCTCTTGTGCCTACTACCCAAGAGCTAATGGATAGGTTGAGTCAACGAATAAGGTCTTAATTTCCATGT
>CM035418.1:139033920-139168920 GCA_020310875.1 Ceratopteris richardii | reverse complement strand
CTTTCTTGACAACCACTTCAAACTCATATTCCATTAGTAAGAGGAACCATCTTACTAAGCATCATGTATTGCAAGGTTTATTGACCAAATATAGTAATGCTTGATGATCAGTGAAAAACTTGAACTTGTTGGCCAATAGATAATGTCTAAACTTCTTCATGGTGTATAGCATGCCTAAGTGCAAGAGACTAAGGATTACGACCACCACGTGCTACAGAGATGACTCTCCTCCCAACCTTATGCCTATATATATAGCTACTCGAATCAACGAGGACCACAAATGTAACTAGAGTCCAGAAGTGCATGTGCAATCTGCTCCACTCCTTTCATATCTTCCACTAGAGTCTACTAGTGGTTGGAGTGATCTCGACCACTACTTTAGTACCTTCCACTAGAGTCCACTAGTGGTTGTTGTACTTGCCACTTGAGTTAAGTCTCTCTGGACTCAAGATAACTCACGTTAACTTGAGTTAGAAGACTCGAGAGATCTTTGGGAAAAACTCTCTCTCTCCATGCTCCCTATGGGGATTGAACCCAAGACCTCCTCCTTCACAACCTTGATACTTAACAACTAGGATAAGTGGTTTACTTGTTTAAAAACACATGAACTTATGCTAAATTCTAGTCTCGAGATCTTTGGCCATACACACGAGTGACCAAATGGTGTTTGATTTCAGATTTGTCTCAGCCGGCCATACCCTTAGATCATAGACTTACTTTATTACATTCATCACCCTTGGGAAAGATTTTTGTCCTCGAAAATAAAGCTATATATAATAACTATAGGCAACCCCCGAGCCTCATGTTCTTAAACCAAAAGAACATGGTCATGTTCTAAAACTGGAAGAACATGTCTCATCTCTGTGGTGGGATCCCTACCCAAATGATTCAAAACACTGTGTGGCCTTGCACTTTGATAAACTAGTCAAAATACAAATTAGTGAATGAATCACAATGGTGGATCTAAAAATATCCCTAGCCACTTCACTGTTTCTCAATGTGCGATCTAGGCACAAATATATGAAATGGATGGATTCCAATTACTAGACCATTTCTAGGCATGACTGGTGCATGGATTTAGTAACCAAGACTTTGAGAACTCTTGATTCACTTGAAGTTGACTTCAAAAACTTGAAGTTGGTTTGGCCCAAACATTTGACTTGGATGTTTGTACAATAGTTAAATCCCAACTAACTGTTACTTGATTTCTTTACCCAACTTGAGGACTACTTTGTCCTAATGGGCATGAAAATCCTATGTAAAGTATAGGAGAAAGTTTTCCATTTACTTTGGGTCAACCTTACTATATTATCTTGACCAAGTCAAATTCAAAATGAAAATTATCCAACTTACTTTTCTCAAAGACTTTAGCTGAAAGTTCTTGGAAATTGTCAATCTTATGAGCAATTCTGAACTTCACTGTTCTAGAGTATACATGACTCTAGGAAATCATTTCTGCTATAACTTGAAGCAAACTCAAATGAATAAGTCAATCTTGGATGTAACATTTTTTGAAGATTGAAAAGGTTCTTGTTCAGAACATCTATCTAGGATGTTTAATTTAGTTACTTGGTTCTAACCGACTAACCCTTGACTTTTGTGAAAAGAATCAGATACCATATCTGAGTCAAATCCAAAGGATTCAGAAAGTGGAAAGAAAGAACTAAAACTTTGTTCAACCAATTCAAACTTCCAAGATACGTAAACTTGCTATGAGTCAAAGTCTAGATGACTCAAGACTTTGGCTTCTCAAAGATCTATTTCAACACGGTATTGAAGCATTTTTTCTATCTTTAGGAGAAATAAGCTAGATTCTCAAAAAGATTCGGGGCAAATCTAAAACATCATCCAACCACAAGATACTAGTATGGTAACCAACATCAATGTGTCGACCCATTGAGGTTCTATTGATGAGTATTTTTACTCAAACAATGCTTCATTTGAGATGAAGCTCATGCCTATATTCAATCTTTATGACTGTTTACTAGTGTTAAACGCGCGTTTGCCGTCAGAGACGCATTTAAGCTATTTTCGGGTTCTTGGGAGTGGAAGGGGTCTGAATAATCAGAGGCCCTATACTTGATTTTCCCAATTGAACACTCACACTACAGTACCGTAATGTTAAACCTCTGCTAACACGAGTTACTATCAATACTCTGATTCGTTCTATCACAGATTTTCGACTCATACACAGAATAAGACTTCTCAGTAACCGGCACACAAGGTAAATACTATCGTAATACAGACTCCCAATAATTAACTTAGCGGAACAATGATTCAATACTTAAATTATTGCAAACACTATCATAACACAATCCTTATCGCACAGGTGCAACAAGCAAACAAAGACAGAAAAGACACAGTATGACTCAAAGTTCTCCAAAAACAACACAACGTAACTCCACAGACGTATCGCCCAGACAGACAGTCTGGCGATCTTCTGGTTGTTACCGAAGCGTCTTTTTCATTGATTTATAAATGGATACAACATCTACGCAACGACCTTTCGGTTCGTGCAGAATATGAAAGGTAAAGATTACAATTGCCAATCCGGCGGCTTACACTGGCACGCACGGTGGACTTGAACCCGCATGTATACAAAAGTTTACGGCTCATCTATTATACCTTGAAGATACATTGTTCTAGCTAATTTAAATGTCCGGGAAATTTTCTTTTTCAACGAATCTAACATCTACTTCAGGATCTCTGGTTCTACTAATTGAGCATCAGTTCGTACAGAGCTTAAAGAAATTACTTGGCTCATCAAAATTTCTGCCTGTGTTTGCAGAAAGGCTTCCTGTAGGTAAAAATCGTTTGATAGAGTTGCATCCCGATTCACTTTCATGTCTGCAATCTGTTTATCAACTCTAGATAGTCTTTCTGCTTGAGCACCCAGTTGGTTTTCTCTTCTATCCAACTCTTGATTTTGAAATTGAATAGTCCAGTAGTGAGCATCGCGCTCTCTTCGAATTGCTGGGATCTCTTTTTGTAGCTGAGCGACCAACATCATCTGGCTTTTAAGAGCAACATTGATTCAAATAGGTTTGCATTTGCAAACTCTAGCTCTGTATTGGTTTCCTTTAGTAAAGCTGTCATTTCTTGTCCTTTCTGCACTGCTTCATCTAAATGTGCTTGTAGCTCAGTGATGAGTAGCACCTCCTTTAATGTCAATCCGGGAAGACATGAGGATGGTATGAAGACCACGAGCAAGTGGAAGCACAAGTGCGTGAGTGAGAAGCACACAAGCATGCACACACATACACACACACGCACATACACAGTAAGAACAAAGAGAGTAAGACAATGGAATCACTTCTATTGCAAGAAAGTTCTCATACAAGCTCAAACTACAAGAAGCTAACCCCCAAAAATGAGCTCTCTAGCTCTATTTATAGTTTTTGACTAACTTTGGCCCTGTTCAGACCTAGTGTCCGGCCTAGTTAAAAATTAGGTTCCGGGGCTTATTTGAGAGCCCAAACGAGATCTAAAAATTATGAAAATTGGCAGGCAACTACATCTAAGGCTCCCCAAGCTCGAGGACTCCTCGGCTTGTACAAAATGGAGCTACAAAAAGGTGAAATGATATTTACAAGGGTTTGTAGTGATGAGAATCACTTTAGAATGATGTTGGGGTTTTTGAAAAAAATGAAGGGTAGCCTCAGTGCTAGATCTGCATGTGTGTCCATACTTGCTTCTTCCCGCATCCTGTCAACACTCTCCCCCCCCTAGGGTCTGTCGCCTCTGACAGACCTCTTTTCCGCCGTTTGATCAATGTATTTTTGCAGGAGGTCGGTTGCCAATTCTTGTTCTTTGATTTTTAAACCTCTGATGAGATCTCGTTGCAAGGCCTCCCAATCCACTATACCAGGCATGTCAGGTTGTGGCATCGTGTAAAGCTCGGAGTGCATCGTTTGCTCGCATGCAAAGAGATGGAGTAGATGCGTAGGCCGTGGCGCAAATACCTCTGAATGTGCTTCCCAAAACCCCGTGGTGAACATATCGTCAAATGTTTGCTTGTAGCAGGCAGGGAGATATCTTATGCGTGCATGCCATGCGTAAGCCACTCGTATGCTCGGGGTTGTGCTCATATCATATAGCAGGTCGTAGTTACCATTAATAAACCCGGGAATAGGAGGTTGAATACGGCATACATTGCGAAAAGTTTTGAGTACGACCTGCATCATGTCGAAGATCTTGAGCATCATCTGGGCAGCGACATCTGGCATAGGGTGGAGGCGTGGTATCCAATGTCTGATGGTTGCAATCATGTATGACACTGTAGGAGTACCGGTTGGGGGGGCGATAGCGGGGTAATTGAGCCATTCTTTACAGTTTGCGTTATTCTGAACCTTGATGGCAAAAGCTTTCCATGATCTGCGTCTTTGCACTGGCCCAAAACACGGATTGTACTTCAAATGCATGGGGGCATGATCCCATGTTCGAAGCATTTCTGGGTAGGTTTCGAGTAACTTTTGCCTCCACGTTGGTTGGAATATGGCTCCTTTTCGCGCCGCTTCTGGTATGTCTTCTGGTTCGAACTGTGTGGCAAATGTTGGGCACTTGTTGGTGACCCTTTTGATTTCTGCATTGTAGTCGGCCAACAATACAAAATAGGGCTTGTATTGCAGTTCTGAACTAGTGATAAGGCGTCTAGGGGCGATGTGCCTGAAGTATTCTGAGTGAAGGATGGTGTCCTCAATGGCCTTCATTGCCAGCATCTGAGTGGATATCCGCTCCTGATGAGTTTGCCCCATCTCCTCTACTTGTTTCATCCATGCCGATGGGGGTTCCTCATAGGTATCTTGACCTTCTTCTGTTACGCGTCCTCCTGGGAATGGTTGAGGCTCGTAGGTGTCGTCGAATGCTTCCTCCACTGGGATAGTAACTGCTTCTTCTTCTGACGGTTGCTCTGGTGGGGAAGGGGGTCGTTCGTACTGCATCAACTTCAGTTTTAATTCTGCGATCTGCTGCCGTAACTCCAGCACGTCGTTGGGCGTTGAATGTTCAGGTTCGGTTGAAGTAGCAGCGTCTGTCATTTCTTTATGTTCCTGTCGGTGTGGTGTAGACTCTTGGGGTCTCTGTAAGTCCTTTAGCTGGTCGGTAAGCTGATCATGTGCTTCCAACAGATTGGCATACGTTTCCAATATTTGTTGTATGCTTTCTGATGGGACCGCTTGAAATTTGACCGGGTCTATGGGTGCTCCCGAGGTGTTTTCCATGGCAGCCTCGAGGTTCTCTTGGTTTTGTTGTTGAAGCCGTCTATTCTCTTCTTGCGCTGCTGCCAGATGTCGTCGTAGCAAAGCCATGTTTCGTTGAAGCCGTGCATTGCGGCCCATTTGATCGCGCAGCTGTTCCTCCATGGCTTTGCTCTCTTCCATATGCTCCGCTTTGAGTTGCGCATTTGCCTGTTCGAGGGCGGATATCTTGCTTTGTGACTCCGTATGAATGAACTCCAAAGCATTGACACGCTCTTGGAGTGTTGCTGTGAGGGTGCAAAGCCCTTTGTTATTTTCTTCCAATAATGTATATTCGTGCTTAAGTTGAGTGGCAGCTTCGAGCATCGTGTCGAGTGCAAGACTAAATGAGGTGGAAGATGCAGGGGGTTGGGAGATGGGAATGGGAAAAGTGGATGTTGTGCCTACCGTGTGTGGAAGTGGTGATGTGAGTGTAATAATCTGTGACGGTGTTGTGAGAACAGTGGTGGTGGGTGATCCAGCGGATGGTGAGATGTCCATGGGATCGGACATGAGTGAGTGTGATTCGTGAAATGTGAACACTGGGACGGTGGGTGGTGTGACAGTGGTGGCCGTGAATGTGGGGGAGTGAATTTGGGGATGGGACTTATTCTTATGTTCCTCAACCTGTTGAAGAATGTTTACAAGGTAGGTCCAGAAGGAGGGTTGGGTGGTTAGTGTGGTGCTTGAGGCAGTTACAAGGGACGGGGTAGGTAGAGTTTGGGGGGGAGGAAATGGAGGGATGGAGGGCAAAGAGATGGGAAGAGTCTGACTAGTGACAGATGGTTGTCCAACGGCATGGGGGAAGGAAGGGTGACCTAATTGAGGTTCAAAAACTTGAGTGACAGAGATGGATGAGGGTGAAGGAAGGAGAGTGGAAATGGGGGTGTGTACAAGGGTCTCACTATAGGAGGAGAATGTTTGTGTAGAAAGACACGTGGAGAGAGGCTCTGAGGGTGGGATAGGAGATGATGGGGGAGATGGGGCATGCGTAATTTCCTCCAGTTCATCATTGTGCCTAGGGCTAATCATGTGCACATCTTCTGATGTGGACGTAGCTAACGCGGTAGATACTTCCATCTGAATCATCTTTCCTTGTCGCGGCCGTGTATCAATTCTTCTTTGATCATAAGCAGGGTTCTCTTGATAGACCATGGTTCTCATTGCTTCACTGATGCCACAAGTGTCCGCCAACAGATTTAGTGATTCTACAAACTGGGAGTCGATATGCTCTGACTGTAACATCTGGTTTACTAGGGCCCTATTTGCTTCTTCTGACATTTTATGGCGTCTTTGTACCTGCTTGATTGTCTGGTATAATCGTTTGAGCTGTGCCGTATATGCAGGGGCTTCGTCTTCACTCTCTTCTGGGTTATTCCTTGGTGCTTGCTCCTGAGCTTGTGTGTTTAGTCTTTGAGGAGGTTGCGTCACTCCTAGCTCCTGTACGCTGCTTGTCTCGCCTCGTGCATGTTCTCTTTGGGTTGATGTCCCCGGATCGACATTGTCAGGGCAATCTTCACTGTCTGATAGATGAGCCGTCTGCAGAAATGTTTCAAAATCAAAATTTGGGTCTTCGGTGAAAGTGGCCATCGCTGCAAATTCTGCCTCGGTAGGTAGCGGAGGGGCAGAGGGAGTGGGCTGTACCACCTCTCTTGGTTGAGACTCCTGGAGATGGATTGTGATTGGTGCCACCGGGGCTTCCTCTCTAGTGGAGACTTCGGTAGTGGTTGCTGGAGGGATCAGGACTTGTGAAAGGGATCCACGCATTCTTTTTGCAGGCTGACTCCCTGACTTTCGCCCTTTAAACAACTCCAGATGTGCATACTTTAGGGCTCGAGCAACTGGCACATCATACGCCAGACATCTGTAGATGATTCTAGTCAACGCACAGCAACCATGTAGAGTGGGCTTCCTCACCCCCCGCTTGCCTGCCTCATACGCCTGATCTAAGATCCATACCGGCATCTTGATGGGCAAGCTTCCGGTCTCTGCTAAATACAATCCGTACCATATCTTCTTGTGAGGCTGAGTGAAGCGGTCCTGAGCAGGAAATGCGAAGTGCTGGAGGCACATCCGCAGGGGTATGGCGATGTTGGGGGTGAGGGCGCACATGTCTTTGAGCTTCTTGACTCTATTGCTTTTCATTGATTCTGGTATCAAGGGGTCGCGATCTGAAGGCACATGAGTTCCATACATTTGAAGGGCTTCCCTGATTAATGTTACATTTAATTCAAACTTCCTCATCTCCTCCAGATTGGATAAGGAGGGCACCCAGAATGTGCCTGAATGATCTTTATCCCCGGTAGGTTTCAACGTAGCAATCAAGTAGTAGCACCTGAGGAAGTCAGGTTTAGGTAGAGCTGCACTGAAGTAAGCTTGTAGTCCTGCCTTTTGCCAGATATCCTGAAGTGGAGCTGCATTCTGTAAGGTCTCAAATTCTCTTGAAAAGAATTGGAAGGTCCACCAAACCCCTCCACACTCCATCTTGGACTCCCAGATGTGATCTGCGTCTCCCAAATCCCCTGGCATTTCATTGAACCAATGGGAGTGCCCTTTTACTCTTTCGGTTAGCCCACTGGGTGGATCTGGAATAGGAATCCTTCGCACATTCAAGAATTCTTCAGGCCTAGCCGTTGGTGGAGCTTCCACTGGCATGGCATCCCAATTGATAGGAGCACCAGATCCTGCCTGAGAGCTTGTGCCTGCCGCTGTTGCCATGAGAGTAGGTTGCTTATCTGCTGGAAGACGAAAGGCACATTAGTGTTGCATAGGAAACAG
Organism: Ceratopteris richardii; assembly: GCA_020310875.1. Classification (NCBI taxonomy): domain Eukaryota; kingdom Viridiplantae; phylum Streptophyta; class Polypodiopsida; order Polypodiales; family Pteridaceae; genus Ceratopteris; species Ceratopteris richardii. Next base: position 139,160,908 of record CM035418.1, on the reverse strand, counting down.
GATGTAATGGTGTTCCCTTCACAATACTAACACGACAATCCCGGAGGTCAGTGATTAGTGGTGAGGTGTTTATGATATGTGTGAGTGGTGATTAAAGGTCAGTGTCATCCTAGATGCATACTTTGGTTATGCAATGGGCTCGGAATGCTTCTACGTTAGTGTGGACGGATTTACAGAATAGGGTCAGGGGGTTTAGTACACCGTTTAATTCTCCACACTTTGATACAGGAGTCGTAGCTCTTAGAGCTAAGGACATGTGAAGATTTCGGTCTGAGAGTGTGATGTATGTGGGATCTTGTGGGTACCCATTTCCAGACATTCCTGGGGTTGATGGGAGTGGGGGCAGTGAGAGGTGTAGGTGTCTTATCACTTTCGGCGTTGTTGGCCAAGAGTGCTTGTGAAAGCTGCTTCATCCTCGTGCTTGTAGGTGAAGTAATTTGGGCTTGTAAGCTAGCCTTGGGCACCCATATCTGTCTAGCATTAGGGGTGGCCTTCATTGACCGCTTAGGAACCCAAATAGAAATGGTACGCCTAGGGGTTATCCTAGGGGGCTTCTTCCCTTTGTTCCTTGATGGTGAGGCTCGTTTCTTGTTTCTTTGAGAATCTACTATTGGATCGGTGGGTTTTCCATCCTTGCGCATCCAGATCTGCTTCACACCATGAGATGCTCCATATTGCGCGGGTTGGCGCTCCTGTCTCTTGATTAGCGGCCTCCTTCGTGTAGCGTGATGTTCGGTCCGTTCATTTAGCATCTTCTTGGACTCATTTAGGAACTCCTTCTTGGCTCCTGAACCTTCAGTAAGATTGCCCTTCCTCTGCACCATAGAAGTTTGGACAAGCACAACATGGTTATCTTCGTGTGGATTCCTGGAGGGACCAGGAGTTGGTGCCTGTTCTATTGGTTTGAGCGCTTGCTTTTCTAATTCAACCGTGAGACGACTTTGGCCTACCCAAGCCTGAAGAAGTCCACTTCTTAGGTTGAGGTTGACTGCGTGATCATAGATCCAGTCTTGGCCTAAGACAAGAGGTTCGGTCAGATCCTCGTCTTCACACACTAGCACTTTTGCTGGCATGAGGACCTCTTGTATGTAGAGGGGAAGATCCACCTCTCCCATACAAGGGGTTTCAACACCTCCTAATACTATCAGATATGCTTCTATGGGTTTTACCTCCAACTGTAGCTGCTGGCAATAAGAAAGCCGGACTGCACTTGTGGCTGCTCCTGAATCAATTAAAGCCCTCACGCTTGTTGTGCTGTCCTTTTGTCCTATTTCTAGGGTCACAAAAGGTCGTCGGTCTACTATCTTATGGGTGCGTCCACCTGAAGCCTCACACATGGCCATGTGGTAGCCTGGAGACTCTTGAGTGTCAGTCGTAGGCTGGTCCCTTCCTCGTCTCCTCAACTTCATTCTTCTGATACGCTCTAAGGCCTCTGCCTGTGCTTCCTCCCGAATTCGTTTTTCCTCCTCTTTACGTTGCTTAGCAATATTGAGTCGGCTTAGCATCTCTTCAGTGAGGGGTTCCTGATACAGTTTGACTCTGCATCCGCTAATATAGTTTGGGAGGACATCCCCCTCTAAAGTGGCTAGTTGTACTGCTCCACTTGTGGAGATCCTATTAATGATCATAGGTCCATAGCCTCTCTTTTCTAGCTTTCTTGCGTGTTGTTTCAATGTGTAGACTAACACTAGATCTCCTGCCTTCAAGCCCTTATCCTTCACATGGGCATCAAAGTATGCTTTTTGCCGTTTCTTTGCAGCATAGATGCCTGCTGCTGCTCGTAGCCTCGTCTCACCTAAACGCTCTAGATCAAAGATCCTAGAGGACAACTCGTGTCCATTCCACTCATGCTCTTGTGCTACTCTTAAAGCTGGAATTAGGAAATCTAAGGGTAGCACCGCATTTTGTCCGAAGACCATCTGAAATGGGGTGGCATTGAGTACCGTTTTGTAAGCAACTCGGTATGCCCAAACAGCATGATGAAGTTGTTTGTCCCAATCAGAGCGTTTATTATTGACCAGTTTCGTCAATACGTTACACAGGATCTTATTCGTGCTCTCGGCTTGTCCGTTAGCTTGTGGGTGATAGGGTGCAGACTTCTTATGTACCACCATGAATTCTTGAAGGAGATTTTCAATGACCTCATTCAAGAAGTGCGTTCCTCTATCACTAACCAACTCTATTGGTAACCCATATCTAGTGAACACATTTTCAAATAAGAACTTAGCCGTCGTTTGAGCATCATTCTTTGCCGTGGCTTTTACTTCCACCCACTTTGTAAGGTAATCTGTGGCTACAATAATGTATTCTGCATGGGAGTTCCTAGCTGGGGGGTTGATGGGACCTACAAAGTCTATACCCCACTTTGAAAATGCACGTCCTCCCATCATTGGCCTCAAGGGCATTTCATCCTTTCTTGTCGGATATTGGGCACGTTGGCATGTGTCGCAACTCTTCACATAAGTATGTGCATCCATATGAAGAGTGGGCCACCACAGTCCTGAGAATAGAATAGTCTTAATCACTCTGTCAGGCCCAAAGTGCCCACCTGCAGCACCGCTATGTGCCGTTTCTAAGACTTTCAAGTAGTCTGATTCATGTACGCACAGTCTTAGGTAACCATCCTTGCCTCTTCGATACAGGTTGTCTCCTACTAAAGCATAGTCTTGAGCCTCTTGCTCCATGCTCCGTTTTCTTGCAATACTAGCCTGATTGGTTAATGTTCCTGTTCTCATGAACTCGACCAGTGGAGCACTCCAATCTGGGATTAATGACATGTGATAAAGAGTGGCATGCTCCACTGGGGGTCTCTCCTGGCACTCTGGACAGCTCTGGATCCACTCTTGTACTTCTTTGTCCATGCTAGGCCAATACACTCCTAAGCGTTTTAGATTCTGCAAGGTTCGTTGTTTAGAGTAGTGATTCCCTAGCGGTCCCTCATGGGCTTGTTGCAGCCAACTAGCATGTTCATCATCCTCGACACAACAAGCTAATATGCCCTCGTTATCTTGCTTGTACATGCTTCCGGCTAATATTTGATACTTTAGCGATTTTACAATTTCCTCTTTGCTTGTCTTAACATTTTTATTTGCAGGCCCGAAGGTTAGGACTGGTACCAACTTATTTGCCCATTTAGGTACAGCTTCTAAATTGAACAGATAAGCATCGGGCAACTCATCAGACACTCCTTGCGGTGGCTCTCCTGAAGTGATGCGAGAAAGATGGTCAGCCCTAAGATGGGTTCTACCTTTCCTGACAACCACTTCAAAGTCGTATTCCATTAGTAAGAGGAACCATCTTACTAAGCGGCCTGTATTGCAAGGTTTATTGACCAAATATAGTAACGCTTGATGATCAGTGAAAAACTTGAACTTGTTGGCCAATAGGTAGTGTCTAAACTTCTTCACAGCATATATCATGCCTAAGCCTTCTCTCTCCGTTGTGGTGTAATTTCGTTCAGCTGCATTTAATTGCCTACTAGCATAGGCTATCGGCAAATCTAGGTTTCCTTCACCTGTGGGTTGTGCTAGCACACATCCTATTGCATGATTGGAGGCATCTACATGGACATGAAAGGGTTTGCTCCAATCCGGAGTAGTCAATATTGGTGCTGTGCACAAACGTCTCTTCAGCTCATTGAAGGAAGTCTCGCATTCCTCATTCCATTCAAAATTCGTTAACAGCTCATAAAGAGGTTTAGCTATGATGGCATACATGTGGATAAATCTACGGTAATATCCACAATGGCCCATAAAGGCTTGTACCTCTTTCACATTTCTTGGTCTGGCCAACTCTGCTATTGCTCTCACCTTGTCTTCGTCTGTTGATATTCCATTCTTCGAAACAATGTGACCTAAGATCTTACCTTGGCGTACCATAAACACACACTTCTCTGGATTCAGACACACTCGATAATCTCTACACTTGTTGAAGATTTGCCTAAGCTCGGGGATGTGGTAACTCCTTTCTTGGGAATGAGCGCATAAATCATCCACATATACTTCTAAGCTCTTTCGCAAGAACTCTTTGAAGACATGACACATGAGTCTTTGGAATGTTGCAGGTGCATTGGTGAGCCCAAATGGCATCACACGAAATGCAAAGATTCCCCATTCAGTGGCAAAGGCCGTTTTGTGCTGATCTTCGGGGGCAATGGCTACTTGGTTGTAACCTGAAAATCCATCAAGGAAGCTGTAAACTTCCTTGCCTGCAACACGCTCCAAAAGATGTTCGGTGATTGGAAGAGGATAACTATCTCGGATCGTAGCGGCATTAACTTTTTTAAGGTTAATGCACACTCGCAATTTCCCATTCTTCTTGGGCACCACTACGATAGGGGACACCCATTCAGTATGCTCAATCTCATAGATGAATCCGGCTTCAATCAGCCTGTCAATCTCCTCTTTTATTTTGGCCGCATAATTGTCATTATATGTGTAGGGTTTTTGTTTGGTGGGCTTAGCATCAGCGGTCATCGGAATCGTATGAGAGCAGATCTCTGGATCTACTCCTTTCAAGTCTCTATAATGCCATGCGAACACATCCCTATATTCCCTTAATAGGGCTACGAGCTCTGCTTCTTCTTCTGCACTTAGGTCATCTCCTATGTACGTACATCGTTCTTCGTTCCCTTCAATGGTCACTACAATTTTTTTGGTCTTTTCTTTATTGTCATATGCTTCTCCTATAATGGCCTCTCTCTTAGGCATTCGTACCAAAATTTTCCGGTCTTCCACTTCATATTTCTTGAAATTTTCTGGTACTTCAAACAATGATTCTTCCTCTTCTTGTCTTACTGCTTTCCTTTTCTTTTTCTTTTGACTTCCTTCACTTCCTTTCTTTGAATTTATCGTTTTAATACTCGCAAGGGGTTCTTCTTCTTTTTGGGTTAACACTCCTATGTCTTCTAAGTAGTGTTCCTCTGAGTCAAAGTAAGTATCCATCACAATGGATTCTAGATCATCGTCACTCTCTTCTTCTTCCATGGACTCACTAGGATCACACTCTTCCAACAAAGGCTGACACATGAACACTGAAATGTCATAACCCTCCTCATCACAATGAGGTGTCCATTGTTCTTCATTGACTGCAATGTCCATGGTAGCTAAGATTTCTGCCCAACCATGAGGCTCAAATTCCTCATCTGGAAATATCATCGGTGTATAGGCTGGGTCTTTTATTGGTCTATCTCCTGGGGGAGTTCCTTCTTCTCTCGCTTTTAGGCGCTTTTCCTCTTCCTCAGCGACCTTGCACATCCACAAGTGAGTATCTTCATGCAGCCAGGATGGTTCAGGTGAACTTCCAGAATGCACGGAGATAGAATCTTCTTTCGCTTTGTGGATAGGATTCCACTGTAGGGGTGGTACATCTCTGAAGGTGTGATCCTTCAGATTGACCTTGGTGGTGACCCCTAAGTGCTGTAAGTACAAGGAGTTGGTTCCCCAATCCTGTACTATTTGCAATTGTCGTAGGAAAGGTCTTCCTAGGATCATCTCGTAAACATTATTCTTCTCAAAGTCACATATAGCAAACGTATGTTCAAACTCCACACCACAAGTGGTTAGAGTTATCCCTTCAAGCAATCCAAGAGGTCTTTCAAAATGACCATCTGCCATTTGAAGTTTCATTCTCGTTGGTCTTAAGGTGGGTTTGCCCCATCGCTTCCATAGGGAGATGGTCGCGATAGCAACTCCGGCCCCCGAATCCACAATTGCTTTGGTTGTGTAACCTTGATAGGTGATCGGAAGATAATTGTTACCTTCTTCACCTTCGCTCATGTCTCCTATCTTGTCGAGAGGTATCTCGGGAACTTTCTGCTTAGAGCCTACTTTTGGTATATTGGATTCAAGTTCTGGAACCTGATCCTTCACATGATTCCAGAGCTCCGGTTTTGCCTTGAGCAGCTCCTCTACAGTGAGGTGACATTGAACCTTAGTGTTTTTCACAACATCAGTGTTCCTAGAAATCACTGAGTCTTCATTTCTTACCAATATCGTGGGCGCTCTGATCTGGAGAGATTCAGATTCCCATGGGCCTGTGAAATGAGGCAACTCTTGTAAAGAATTAGATTCAAAATCTAATCTCTCATCCTCTTGTTGCTCTGCTTGATCCCCATAGATAGAGGGAATGTCTTGGGGAAATTGATCATGAAGGTCATCAATCTCAGGAATAGGAGGGAAATCACCCTTCTCTTTGGCCCATTTCTCTTCTTGTATTTCCCGCAAGAACTCTGGAGAGTACTGTTGTATTGAAGGAGGTATTCCAGCATCCGTAGAATTAGGAACATAAGCTACCATTTGTGGTGAGCTTCCTCTTTCAACAACTGGTTGAGCTTGTGGAGGTAAAGAAATTTGTGATTTGTTTACCAACTGCTCTAATCTTTCTAGTAAGCCTTGGAAATGCAAATCCGGCTTGATAGAGTTCGTCTGATTGAACCTTTGGCTAGTCTTAAGTATAGCTTGAGCTTGTTCTACCATTTTCATGCACATTTTCATCCGTTCAATCTCTAAATCTGCTCTAGGGTAACTCTTGTCTAGGTTTGCAGCTGTTGGCCCTTCTTGAAGTCGAGCCTGGTAGGCTTTAAACATCATGTCCAAGCCTTCAGGAGTGGGGTCAGCTAATACTGATCCTACTCGGGGTGGTGGGTGGGTTACGAGGGGTGTGTTAGAGGGTGGAGAATTGGAGGGTGATGGGGATGGTTGTGGAGGAAGTGTGTGGGAGTGCGGTTGAGATGTGATTTCTGTGATTTTTGCCTTGGTTTCTCTCACGCTTTCTTCAAGTTCATTTATCTTTTTTGCCCATTGTCTCTTCATTCTTTCACGACTATCCTTCCAGGTGCTAGTCCTCTTTTTGGGTATGCTCTCTGTTTCACTCGCCTCGGGGCTCTTTTCGAGACCAACACCTTGGTGTTGTTGAAGTGCCTGGGCTCTTGTGATCACCTGCACAGGTGCAGTGGAAGTCACGCTTCCTATGGAGTCTACAACTAACCCCACAACATTGATAGGAGTGATCTTAGGCATGTTATTGGGGTTTTTTGGGCAATCTCGTAGGAGATGCTCTTTCCCGCAGTCTTGACAAAAGCCCTGAATGGTTACTGGCTGAGGTAGTGTAGGGATAGGTAGTGGACAATCACGTACAAGGTGATCTCCCTGACATCTGAAACATGGCCCTCTAGGAAATGGGGGTCGTACCTGCCTAGGTTGAGGTCTAGAGTTGGGGTTTGTGTACATGACATTAGAATACTCCGGTTCCCCACTATTTTCACTTGGGTCCTCATAGTATGTTGCTCTAGCACAATGGTGAGAACCACGTTAAGAAGCTTCACCTCCTTAATGTCAATCCGAGGGAGAGGTAGGAGTGATATGAAGATCGTGAATGTGAGAAGATGTGAGAGTGAAGGTGAGAAGCACAAAGATGCACACGCACATACACACACACAATGAAGAGACAAGCAAGACACAATGGAAGGTGGGAAATTAGCTCTATTACTCAAGAATACTCTTACAAGCTCAAACTAGCTCTATGCTCACACTAACCAAAATGAACCAACCTCAAAAATGAGCTCTCTAGCTCTTTTTATAGTTTCTAGACTAGTTTTGACCGGTTTCACATCTAATGACCGGCCTAGTTAAAAAATAGGTCCTAGATGCTATTTGGAAGGGTAAACGATGTCTAAAAATAACGAAATTTGGTACGAGTATTCTACCTAAGCTCCTCAAGCTCGAGGACTCCTCGGCTTGCACAAAATGGAGCTATGGATTACAAAATGGGGTTTTCTATGATACATATGTTACAATTAGTGATAACAATCACTGTTGAATGTTTGGAGAATTAATAAGAATTATATTTGTTTTTAAAAAATTGATCCGCCTGGCTCCCTGCTTCATCTTCACATGCTTCCGTGACGTCTGTGCCTCTGACTGCTTCCAACACCCCCCTCCCTCTCGCTTCTGTCGTCCCTGACAGAACCTTGTTGTGAGGTCTGCCGGATGTAATTCTGTAGGAGGTCTTGAGCGAGGGTGTGCTCTGATACACGAATACCTCGGGCTAGATCAGCCTCGAGTTTCTCCCAGTCGATAGGTTGCGGCTCGTCTGGTGGTGGGAGCTGATAGTGTGTGGAGTACACCATTCGTTCACAGGCGAATAATTGCAATAAGTGTGTGGGCCTGCTTATGAATACTTCTGAATGGTACTCCCAAAAACCGGTGGTGAACATTTCTTCGAATGTTTGCTTGTAACATGCCGGTAGATATTTGATCCTGTAGTGCCAGGCGTAACACACCCGTAGCGATGGCGTTGTGCTCATATCATAGACTAAATCCAAGTTGCCATGCTCAAAGCCCGGGGTGTTGACATGGGGAGCCTTGATGCGCCGGAAGACTTTAAAGACCATCTGCATCATGTCAAAGATTTTGACAGTCATTTGCGCGGCTATATCATCCATAGGTTTTAATCGAGGGAGCCAGTGGCGGATCGTCGCCATCATGTAGCCTACTGTGGGTAACGCGACTGGTGGCTTGAAGTAGGGGTAGTTCAACCAGTCTTGGCACTGCTTATTGTTCTGTAGCTTTATAGCGAAGGCAGTCCAAGAGCGGCGTCGTGGTACTGGTCCCCAGCACGGATTAAATTTTAAGTGAAGCGGCGCTTTTACCCACGTGCTCATCATCTCTGGATAATTTTGCAGTAAATCTTTGCGCCAGTCTGGTTGGAGGATTTCACCTCTCTGTGCCCTTGGTGGCAAGTCCTCTGGCTCGAATTGAGTTGCATGCGTTGGTTTCATGCCGGTTTCTTTCTCTATGGTTAATTGATATTCTGCCATTAACATAAAGTATGGTTTATACTGAAGCTCATGCCCGGATATGTATCTTCGCGGGGCCATTTGAGCAAAGAATGGTGATTGTAAAATTTTTTCTTCAATTATGGCCATGGCATGTAGCTGTGCCTCTACTCTGGCCGAGTGTGTCGTTCCGAGTTCTTCTACTGTCTTCATCCACGCGGGGGTAGGTAATTCGTAGGTCATCTGGCCTTCGGCCGTGACACGTCCGCCTGGGATGGGTATCGGTTCATAAGCCTCTTCGAAGGTCTCCTCCACCGGGATAGTGACTGTTTCTTCCTCAGCTGGTAGCTCAGGTGGGGAGTCTGGCCTTGGTGGTGCTTCATAGATGGCGATTCGAGATTCAAGATTCACTACCTGGGCCCGGAGTGCGTTGAGTTCCTCTAAAATTTCAGGTGCAGGGTCCACAGGTGCTGGTAATTCCGCTGCTACTGGTACCTGTTGTGTTGTTGGTTCTCTGAGTTGTAGCAGTTTGTGATCTTCCTTTAACTTTTGATGTTCTTCGTTCATACGATCATAGTCCTCGAGCAATCTGACATGGTCGTCTAGCAGCATCCGCATCGACTCGGATGGGATTGCCTTGAATCTGCTCGGACTTAGTGGCTGTTCTGGATGATCTAAAGCCGCCTCCAAGTTCTCTCTGTTCTGCTCTTGGAGTCTCTGGTTCTCCTCTTTTGCTGCGGCTAAGTGTCTTCTTAGTAAGCCCATATTTCTAATGAGCGTTGCATTGCGGACAGTCTGGGCTCTAAGTAGGTTATCTAAATCCACGGTGGCCTCTTTGCTTTTTTCCTCACTTTCTATTTCTAACTTGTGATAAGCCTCTCGTAACTCTTGGTACCGGCTGTTCAGTGAGGCGTTCTCAATTGACAACAAATTAAGCTGCGTTTGTAAGTCGTTCGTCGTTTTCTGCAGCTGTTGATAGTTGGTGCCGAGTGATGCAAACTCATCGCGGACTTGCGTCATGCATGCGAACATGTGTTGAAATGCTGTGTCGATGGTGGGCGATAGTAGTAGTGAAGTGCTAAATGAGGATGCAGTGATAGTAGATGCAGTGGGAATGGGGAGCGGGGTTGGGACTGTGGATGCAGTGGTGATTGTGGAAAATTGTGAAGTGCCTAAATATGAGGGTGCTGTGAGTGGAGTGGGTGGTGGTGAGGTGGGTGGTGATATGTCCATGCCATTGGACGTGTTTAATGTTGTGACTGCGAAAAGTGGTGTGATTGTGGGTGGTTGCGTAGGTGTGAATACGGGATTTACAAACGTGGAGTAGTTTACAGGGGGGATGGTGGGAATAGTTTGGTGAAACGGGGAAATAGGCGTTATGGTAGGTTGGGGAGGTGAGACTGGTGAGAAGGTTAGTGGGGTTAGGAAGGGGAATGGGGGTCTTAGAGGTGGGGGAAACGCTGGGAAGGATGAAGGGGTGAAGGGGTTAACATACGGATGCAGAGGGTTGGGTGTGGGCCTGGGGGTATGAACGGGTAAGGAAGAGGTTGTGGCTACGTTGCTTGGTACAGGTGTGGATATGGGGAAAGCAGGTGGGTGTGCGGGTGATACAGGATGGGTTGGTGAAAGATGAGGTGAAAGAGGAGTCGAAGGGGTGGAGGTTATTTCGAGGATTGTAGTGGTATGTACAATGGTGGTACGGGGTGGCGAATCTACAAGAATGGTTTCTGCGGTTACTGAACGTTCGGGGGCGAGGCGTGCCTCCCTGGCTTGTGCTGAGGATTGAGCTCCTGTTGGTACACGAATATACTCTCCGGGCTTTGAGAGTAGTCGCACTCGGCGGGGATCAAACTGTGGTAGTTGCTTTCTTTGTAAAAACCTGAGTGCTTCATGGGAGCCTACTGATTGGACTAACTCTCTGAACCCTCTGATATAGGCGTCTTCGAATCCCCCGGAGATGAGTTCCTGTTCAATTAATGCCTGGCTCTCCTCTTCAGTTAACTTCTTTCGTGCCCAGACCTTCTCCATGGTACGATATAATTTCTTTATGGCCAATGTATACGCTGCGGCTTCGAAAGTTTCATCTTCATATGTGCTGGTGTCGCCGTGTGTGTCAGTCTGTTGGCCTTGGCCCTCTGTCTGTTCCTCTTGTGAGCCCTGGCTGGCTTCATCGTCGCCTTGATCGTCGTCTGTTTCGGTCCTTTCTTCTTCAGAGCCCGACACAGCTTGTCCCTGAGGCAAGTCTCGCGGCGTAGTCGGGTAGCTGGGACGTTCATATTCCTGGGAGAACAGTTGTGCTTCTGAATACTGAAATTCGTTTGAGAATGCATCAGGCATCTCAAAATCAAATGTCGTGTTTATGGGGTCGGCCTCCATATGTGGTATCGGGAAAGAAAACGCTTCCGCACCAATGGTGGTGGGAGCTTCTGCGGTTGTGGTGGGGGGTTCTAAGGTGGTAGCTGCCTGAGGTGCAGCGGTACTCGTGGTGGCCTCCGTAATTACTGGTCTGGACAACCGTATGCGAATAGGTTGTACAGTGGGAGCAGCTTCTGTCTGTGGGCGCTCGGGAGAGGGTTGTGGTGACGGCGACTCTGGCACTTGGAGGCAAGGGATGGTGCCTCGCATGCGCTTACCTGCCCGTGTCCTACTGGGCTTCCTAGCTTTCTTCGCTGTGCTCTTGAATGCCTTCAATTCCTCTCCTGTTAATGCACGCTCGATGGGCAAGTCATAAGCCAAACACATATACACAATTCTTGTGAGTGCACAACATCCGTTAAGCACTTTTTTACGCTCCCATCTGTGCTGTGCCAGGTACATCTGATCTATGATCCAGCTGGCCAGATCAACTGTTTGAGGTCCCGTACATGCCAAATATAATCCGAACCATATTCTTTTGTGTGGCATGGTAAATCTGTCCTGAGCTGGAAAGGCAAAATGTTGCATGCATATTCTTAGTGGCTTTGACAACTCAGGTGTGATGGCCGAAATCTCTTCCCACTTCGTGACATCCCCACGTTTCATCGGTTCTGGAATTAATCTCTCTCGGTCTGTGGGAGTGTGGGTTCCATGAATCTTGATGGCTGCTCTGATTAGGTCCTTAGAGAGATAAAATCTCTTGTAAGGTGGATCATCCACTAGGGTAGGCAAGATGAAGGTTCCTGGGATGTCCTTATTCTCTGATGCCAGTAAGGTAGTGATCAAGTAATAGCACCTATAAAAATCCGGTTTGGGTAGAGGATCACTGAAATATTCTGTGAAGCCGGCTCTGGCCCAAACATGAGTTAAATCCTGGGTGCTTTGTAGGGCTTCGAATTCTCTGGAGAAAAACTGGTACTTTCCCCACGTGCGGTCATCAAAAGTCAGAGAGGATTCAAATATAAAGTCTGCGTCCGCGAGGGGTCCTGCCAGGCCCTGAAACCAATGAGAGTTCCTGTGTATCTTTTCGGTGTAGCCCATAGGGGGGTTATCGATAGGCATGGGCCCTGGAAATCCCTGAAATTCCGGCGGTGGAGCAGTAGGGTGGGACTCTGCTCGTAGCACGTTGAGTGGTACTGCTGCTACACTGGGGCCTACTCCTGATGTTCCTTCGTCAGTTTGCATGGTGGCTGGTGCGCTAGTGAGAAAGATCTGCTACAAAAGATTAACACATTAGCATGGAAATTAATCATGATCCCATTAAAGTGAGACCGCAATCCCTTTCCATAACTGATGCGTAACCCGTGTAGCCAAGTGCTGTGATGTGATGGATGCAATGTTTCTTGCAGCACTAGTGCAGGTCTCTAGACACCTATACGTGTCAGATCATGCATACATTTCTTGATGAGGTGAGATTACGAGTGGTGTGTGATGATGGTGTGTGGATTTATACAAGGTTTAAAGGTTAGTAATTGAGTACAAGGTTATAGGTTAGTCGGGGGGTAGTTAGACAATGGGTTAGGGGAAGACGGTTGGACACGTTTCGGTATCCATCTCCTAAGAGTTTTTGAATGGGTGGTGGGTTTCTGCTGAGGGGTAAAAGGTGGTATCGGGTGTGGTGGTGTCGAGGGGTGAAAAGGTTTGCAAGGATTAGGTATTACATGGCTTATGGGTTGAGCTATGATACAGGGTTTGGGTACCCAAATCTGCGTGGGCGTGGGTCTATGGGTAAGGTACTTCTTGGCGATCCACATTTGTCGGATGTTTGGACCTGTAGAAGAAGGTCGAGGGGATGGTGGAGATCGATTCTGTTTCTGTTCGGCCTTTTGCTTGTTGATCTCTGCTTGGTTGGAGATCTTCGGTGCTTTTTGTCCTTTTGGCACCCATATTTGTCTGGTGCCGCGTCCTTTGGGTGGCCTAAACTGCTTTCCTTGTTGTTTCCTCTGATACTGCCGTCGGTCTGGGTTCCTTCGTCGTGGTTGACTCTGTCGTCGTTGGGGGTGAGAGGTCGGATGGACACTCTGCTTTGGAAAAGAAGGGAGTTCCAACACTTGCGTGACCTGCCCACCAGGAAGTGATGCCTTTTGTAACTTGAATCTAGGCCAGTCCGCAACAAGCTTGGAAGGATGAGCACCGTAGGGTGTCGTGCTCATTTGGCCGCTGATGCAACCCACCTGACCTCTGATTGTGCCCTTCTGCCCTTGCTGTTGGGTAACTGTCTCTTCTAGTTTGCAGGAAGTCCCAGGGAAGATCTCCTGTCGTCCTCCTGATTTACATTCATCCATCGCCAAGCCCGAATGGGTTGGTGTGGACATAGCGTGATTGAGCTGATCAAAGATCTTCCTGTCTTCCGTCGCATGCGTTTCCTTGGGTCTAGGGTCACAACCGTCAAGCGGAATGCCGTTAGGGAAGTCAAGCGGTATCACTCGCTTCTGCTCTAAGGTTCCAATCTGTAAGGAGCCTTGTCTAAGATTTAGGTCCACTGAGTGATCGTATAGCCAATCTTGGCCAAGGATTAGGGGTTCTATCAGGTCGTCATCATGGCACACTAGTAGCTTCGCTGTCGTCGTCAAATCCTTAATGAGGATAGGAAGGTCCACCTCACCCATGCAAGGGGTTTCCATGCCTCCTAGGCCTATGAGGTATGCCTCGATTGGCTGCATTTCTATTCCGTAATCCTTATAGTGGGACCATCTAATCGCACTAGTCGCAGCACCTGAGTCAATCAAAGCCCTGAGTTCTTGGCTATGGTTACCGTGCTCTAGCCTAACTTTAATGAATGGTCTCCTGTCCACTATGCTAGGATGAGTGGTTGACTTTACTTGACACATGGCCATGGGATATCTGGGTGGTGTTTCCAGATGGTTATAATGTTCTCTCCTTAGTCCTTGTCTTCTTAGCTTCATGCGCTTAATGCGTTCTATGGCTTCTGCCTGAGCTTCTGCTCGTATTCTATTTTCTTCCTCCTTACGCTTCTTTGCCAACGTGAGTCGTCTAAGCATATCCTCAGTAAGAGGCTCTTGATATAACCTGACTCTACAGCCACTAATGTAATTAGGCCTTATATCTCCTTCTAAGGTGGCTAACTGCACTGCTCCGCTCGTCGAGAGTCTGTTAATGATCATAGGTCCATAACCTCGCTTTTCTAACTTCCGTGCATGCTGTTTCAGCGTATACACCAGAACTAAATCTCCTTCTTTTAGGCCTTTATCTTTCACATGTGCATCAAAATATGCTTTCTGTCGCTTCTTTGCTGCATATATTCCTGCTGCTGCTTTCAGCCTGGTTTCTCCTAATCGTTCCAAGTCCATTATTCTCGCTGATAATTCATGGCCGGTCCACTGATGTTCTTGTGCAACCTTAAGGGTCGGTATCAAGAAGTCCAAAGGAAGCACTGCATTCTGACCAAAAACCATCTGAAAGGGAGTTGCATTGAGTACGGTCTTGTAGGCCACTCGATATGCCCAAACAGCGTGGTGTAGCTGTTTGTCCCAATCTGAACGTTTATTGTTCACGAGTTTCGTCAGTACGGTACAAAGTATCTTGTTAGTGCTTTCAGCTTGACCATTGGCCTGAGGATGATATGGTGCAGATTTCTTGTGAATCACCATAAAATCCTGTAACAAATATTCAATGACCTGGTTTAGAAAGTGAGTGCCTCGATCGCTCACTAACTCTATAGGCAATCCATATCTTGTAAAGACATTTTCAAATAAGAATTTTGCAGTCGTGTGAGCATCATTCTTTTTTGTAGCCTTTGCCTCTACCCATTTGGTTAAATAATCTGTGGCAACAATAATGTATTCCGCATGTGTACCTTTTGCAGGGGGGTTAATGGGTCCTACAAAGTCTATACCCCACTTAGAAAATGCACGTCCGCCCATCATGGGTTTCAATGGCATTTCATCTCTGCGAGTAGGAAACTGAGTTCTTTGGCACACATCACATCTCTTTACATAGGTATGTGCATCCATGTGAAGAGTGGGCCACCATAATCCTGCAAAGAGGATGGCTTTGATTATCCTATCTGGTCCAAAATGACCTCCTGCAACACCTTGGTGTGCAGTCTCTAGTATTCTCAGATAATCGCTCTCATGAACACATTGTCTTAGATATCCGTCTCGTCCTCTTTTGTATAGATTATCGCCAATAAGTGAATAGTCTTGAGCTTCCTGCTCTAGACTGCGTTGTCGAGCTAAGGTCATTCCTTGAGGGAATGTGTTCATCCTCAAGTATGTCACTAAAGGTTCACTCTAGTCTGGTGTGAGAGACACATGATACAATGTAGCATGCTCTACTGGTGGTTTTTCACAATAGACATGGCATTCCTTACACAATTTGTAGACATCTGCTTCCATCGTAGGCCAAAATACTCCTAGTCTTTGCAGAGTCTGTAATGTTCGATGTTTTGAATGATGTTGCTTTAGTGCACCTATGTGTGCTAATTGCAACCAATTCGCATGTTCTGATTCATCTACACAACAAGCAAGAATCTTTTGATTATCTTGTTTATATATGCTTCCTGCTATTACTTGGTACCTCTGAGACTTGGTAATCTCTCCTTCTTTGATCTTTATCCTAGGACTCTTGGGTCCGTATGTCAGAATAGGGACTAAAGGCTTAGCCCATTCTGGTGCTATCTCAAGGTTAAACAAGTATGCATCTGGTAGATCATCCGCTACTCCTTGAGGAGCTTCTCCTGAGGTTAATCTTGAAAGGTGGTCGGCTCTAAGATGCGTCTTTCCTTTCCTGACTACTACTTCAAAATCATACTCCATGAGTAATAGAAACCAACGTATCAGTCGTCCGGTGTTACATGGTTTGTTGACTAAATATAATAGGGCTTGATGATCTGTAAAGAACTTGAATTTGTTGGCCAACAAGTAGTGCCTAAATTTCTTTACTGCGTAGATCATCCCTAATCCTTCTCGTTCCGTCGTGGTGTAATTTCTCTCTGCTGCGTTCAGTTGTCTGCTAGCGTAAGCTATGGGGAGATCTATGTTACCTTCATTCGTGGGTTGTGCTAACACACATCCTATGGCGTAATTGGATGCATCCACATGTACATGGAATGGCTTACTCCAATCTGGGGTGGTCAATATAGGTGCTGAGCACAAACGTCGTTTAAGTTCATTGAATGAATTTTCACACTCATCTGTCCATTCAAAATTGGTCAAAAGAGAGTACAGAGGCTTAGCTATGATTGCATACATGTGTATGAATCTCCTATAATAACCGCAATGGCCCATAAATGCCTGTACCTCTTTCACGTTAGTTGGTCTAGGTAATTCTGCAATTACCTTCACCTTTTCCTCATCCGTGGAGATTCCATTTTTCGACACAATGTGTCCTAGAATTTTGCCTTGCCTGACCATGAAAACGCATTTTTCTGGGTTCAAACAAACCTGATATTCTTGACATTTGTCAAATATTTGTCTTAACTCTGGGATATGTGTCTGTCGTACATTTGAATGCGCACATAGGTCATCGACATAAACTTCCAAGCTCTTGCGTAAAAATTCCTTAAAAACATGACACATAAGTCGCTGGAAAGTCGCGGGTGCATTTGTCAAGCCGAATGGCATTACACGAAATGCAAATATGCCCCATTCTGTGGCAAAAGCCGTCTTGTGTTGGTCTTCTGGCGCAATGGCTACTTGGTTATAGCCTGAGAATCCATCAAGAAAACTGTAAACTTCCTTGCCCGCAACTCTTTCCAATAGGTGTTCCGTGATAGGAAGAGGATAACTATCTCTAATCGTGGCGGCATTAACTTTTTTAAGGTTAATACACACACGCAATTTTCCATTCTTCTTGGGCACAACCACAATGGGGGATACCCATTCGGTATGCTCAATTTCGTAGATAAATCCTGCTTCTATCAAGCGATCTATCTCCTCTTTAATCTTTGCAGCGTAATTATCATTGTACGTGTAAGGTTTCTGTTTTGTCGGTTTCGCATCTGGAGTCATAGGGATTCTATGAGAACATATATCTGGGTCTACTCCTTTCAAATCTTTGTAACTCCAAGCAAAAACATCTCTATATTCGCGCAATAGGGCAACTAGCTCTTCTTCTTCTTCCTTCGTCAAATCATGCCCTATGTATGTGCACTTTTCTTCTTCTCCTTCGATAGCAACTATTATTTTCTTGGTTTTCTCTCGGTTATCATATACTTGTCCGTCATTCGCCTTTCTATTGGGCATTCGTACCATGATTCTTCTATCTTCAATTTCATATTTCTTGAAATTCTCGGGTACTTCAAATAAAGATTCTTCTTTTTCCGACATGGTTTCTTTCTTCTTTCTCTTCTTGCCTTCACTCTTATCAGTCACTTGAGTGGCTAACCTTACCTCGTTCGTATTTTCCTCGTGACTCTGAGTGTGAGTCTCTATTTCGTAGAAATATTCTTCCTCTGATGCAAAGGGTGGGTCCATGATAATTGATTCTAAATCAAAATCGCTTGCGTCCTCAAATGCATCAGTGTTTGGTTCGCACTCTTCTAAAATTGCATCGCCCATGATTGGCTCTATCGTAAAAACTGAAATGTCATAGCCATCCTCGTCACAGTGGGGTGTCCATTGTTCTTCATTGATGGCTACATCCATGGTTGCTAGAATTTCTGCCCAACCATGGGGTTCAAATTCCTCGTCTGGGAATACTACAGGTGCGTAGGCTGGATCTTGAAGGGTTCGTGGATGTTGTTCTGCACCTAAGGTCCTGGCTTCTAATCTTTCCTCCTCTTGTTTGGCAACTTTACACATCCATAAATGAGTATCCTCATGCAACCAAGAAGGATCTGATTCTAATGAGTGCACGGATTCCGTCTCTACTGGTGTCTTATGGATGGTATTCCATTGTATTGGGGGTACATCTCTATGTGAATAGTCTTTAAGATTGACTTTGGTAGTCACTCCTAAATGTTGCAAGTACAAAGAATTAGTTCCCCAATCTTGTACGATTTGCAACTGACGCATGAATGGTCGTCCCAATATCATCTCATAAGCACGATTTTTTGCAAAGTCACAAATGGCAAAGGTATGCTCAAATTCTACTCCACAAGTGGTGAGAGATATGCCTTCTAGTAAGCCTAATGGTTTCTCTATGTGTCCATCAGCCATTTGTAGCTTCATCCTGGTGGGTCTGAGTGCTGGCTTACCCCAACGTTTCCATAAGGCGGTAGTAGCGATAGCTACTCCGGCTCCTGAATCTAAGATGGCTTTCGTGGTGTAGCCCTGATGGGTTATTGGAAGATATGTGTTACCTTCCTCTCCTTCGCTTACGTCTCCAACCTTTTCCACGGGTATCTCTGGTACCTTCTTATGTGATCCTGTCTGAGAGGGTGTGGTAGCTAGCTCAGGGAATTGATTTGCTACGTGCTTCCACAATTCTGGTTTTACCTTTAACAGTTCCTCCAGAGTGAGATTACATTGTACTTTGGTATTCTTGATCACTTCCGTATTTCTAGGGATCACTGATTCTTCATTCCTCACTATTATCGTGGGTGCTCTCATACTAATAGACTTAGCTTCCCAAGGCCCTGTGAACTGAGGTAATTCTTGTAGAGAATTAGATTCAAATCCTGTGGGTTCACTCAGTCGTTCCACCTCTACATCACCATATATAGAGGGGATGTCTTGGGGAAATTGTTCCTGCAAGTCGTCTATTTCTTGAATAGGAGGATGAGTTTCTTGTTCTTTTCTCCATTTCTCTTCTTGTATTTCTCTTAAAAATTCATGTGAGTGCTTATGTATGGAGGATAGGTTATCTTGACTCTCTGTATTGGGTACTTGAGACAGGGATGGTGGATTCCTTTCCTGTGTCTCTGGGATAATAGGGTTCCTATGCTGATCCTCTCTCTCTTTGCTTTCAATCAAGTGTTCTAGCCTCTCCATTAGTCCTTGAAAGTGTAGTTCTGGTTTTGCCATGTTATTCCAATTAAGATATCTAGAGGCTTCGAACAAGGCTTGTGCTAACTCTACCATCTTCATGCAAAGTTTAGTTCTCTCAATTTCTAGATCAGCTCGAGGGTAGTTTTTACTCATTTCCGTGACTTGAGGTCCTTCTTTTATTCTAGCCTGATATGCGCGAAACATCATGTCTAGATCTTCCGGTATGGGTTCCGCTAAGACTGATCCCGATTTCTGAGCTGGGATTTCTTGGTTTGATTCTTGTGAAGCCAATTCTTGTATTTTGGCTCTAGATTCTCTTAGACTTCCTTCCAACTCACTTATCTTTTTACTCCATTTTCTCTTTATCCTTTCTCTGGAATCTTTCCACGATTTTGTCTTTTTACTACTCGATTCTGCAACTTCACTAGTTTCGGCTATTTTCTCATGATTAAGCTGTTGGTTTTGTAAAAGTGCTTGGGCTCTAGTTATAGCTTGGATAGGCACGTATGTAGGGTTGGATCCATCTGCGTTGTTTACAATACCTATCACGTTGATCGATGTCACATTTGAAGTGTTAACTGGGTTCCTAGGACAATCTTTGATTATGTGCTCTTTGCCACAATCGGCGCAAAAGCCTTGGATGCTATAGTACTGCGATTGCCTTGCTATTGGGGGATGTGGACAATCCCTTATGAAATGATCTCCTTGGCACCTAAAGCATGGTCCTCTAGGGCCCTGTGGTCTTTGTTGTCTCAATTGGGGCCGTGGGTTTGGGTTTGCGTACATCACATTAGCATAGTCTGGCTCCCAACTAGGTTCCATTGGTGGACTATCATAATGATATGTCTCCACATGCTCTGGTGACTCCGTGTAGTAAGCGGGTGGACTAGTTACATGAGTAGAGTCAAAACTGTTTGAGTTCGGGTCACTTTCTGTGATCAAGGGTGAAGAAGGCACTAAGGCCCTACTTAGGTTCTCTTCTGCAGCCGCATATTTGACTGAGATGACATTCGCTGGTGGGGGTGGCTGCTGAGCTAAGACGGGTTGAGGTCTCTGTTGAGCCTGGTATGGGTAGTTCTGAGGAGGCCTATAGTAATAAGGCTGAGCATTGTATTGGCCTTGATACCTACCTGGCTGCTGGTATGTTTGTGGGTAGTTCTGTCTCACGGTTTGTTTGTTGTATGGGCAGTCCTGAGCCGTATGATTCGTGTATCTTCTCTCAATTGTGCAATATTGGCCACTAGGGTTGGCTTGAGGTTGAGGTGCATTGGGGCACATGTTTGCCAAATGATTTCCACCACAAGTGTAACAACGTACGTTCATCGGTAGCTTGGGCACCTGTTTACTAGAAACTCCTAGTTTTTGGGCCACTTTTTCTGCTAGGTCCTCTATCGAATTAGACAATTTTGTGGATGCTAGAGAAGAACAATCTGAGTCCTTATAGACCTTTGAGAGTTCTAATTCATCTCCTAAGTTGTCCTCAATGTCTATACATATTCTTACACACTCCTCTAGCGTTCTGGGTTCTTTTAGGTACACATAAGAGCGTAGTTTAGCGCTCAACAAGCCATCTAGGAACAGTGATACTTGTTTGGCTTGTGAGGGTAGCTCTTGCATTGGACATCGCTCAACATATTGTCTGAATCTACGACCTGCCAGTCTTACTGTTTCCTGAGGGGTTTGTTTAAAACTATGAATCAGCGAAGACGTGTCATGTCTAACCCCACTTTTAGAGAATTCAGTAATGAATGACTCTAAAAAGTGATGGATGTCTCTAAATTGCCTTTGTTGCAGTGGTTGGAACCAAGTTAAAGCGGTATTCTTTAACGTTAGTCCAAATGCGTTGTACTGCGTGAACATGTCCTCGACTTGTTCTGCTCTTAATACTTGCTTGAATTCTGCGACATGGTCATAGGGATCTCCTGTCCCATCAAAGTAATTCTTCATTGATTTCACTAATTGCGTGGGTCTCAATACTCTTGCGTGTTCACGTGGTCTAGGTAGAGGAAAATCATCTCTACCACCTGGTATTCCATGTTCTCTTTGTCTATCCGTCCTATTAGTGTTCGTGGTTGTTCTATCTCTCCCTATGGGGTGATTGAAGCTTACTTCCGGTCTCTCGTGATTTCCTTCTCTTTGATTTCCATGGGCTGAGGATGTTCCTGCCCCTTGTTGATTGGCATTCATGTTTGTTCTGGATGGAGGGAATATCAATTCACCTCTCCAAGTGTAGGTGTTTTTAGCGCGCTCAGGCACCACAAAGACTCTTTCTGAAGTCTCATCCAGGTATACCACCTTTCCAGGTGTATCTGGGTCCTTGAATTCATAGATTGTGATGGTGCCTACCTCACTGGGGTTTTCCTTTCTGTACCTCCAAAAGGCCTCGTCTGTCTCTTTATTTACAAACAACTCGGCGCTCCTGTTATCTTGAGGGATCCATTCTGGGATGAGTACTCTTGTTAATACGGATTTCCCTCTAGGTGTCCTAGGTTCTTCTAACGGTTCTTTTCCTTGAAATTTCGTTTCCGTCTCTAATTGAATTGTGCCAAACTCATTCGTATCGTTGGGCTGTGTACTTAGGATGTACATGGTTCCTTCTTTGTCTATGTAAGCGTCTCTCTCAAACTTCACCACTGGTCTTTCCAATCCAATGGGTTGATCAGGGTTGTGCAGTTGCACCACTTGCCTCTGCAAACCATCCTCATAGATGCGAGCACCTAATCGGTTGGTTCGGAGAAACTCTAACTGCGTTCTATAGGGTCCTTCAGGTTTTTCTAAGTATGCTACATGAGATCCTCCTGCTGGTCTGTCTGCGCTGAATGCCATTTCTGATTCGCTAGTTTCTGAGCTCTCGTAGGGATAACTATTATTCAATTGCTGAGCCCAAGATCGTGCAGTGGTTCTTACACTAGCCTCTGATGATCTGAGGCTTCGTCTGTCCGACTTACCTATATGTTTGCCTGATCTAAGGTTCATCAATTTCCTTCCTTGCTCACTCAATTACACACTTAGATCGTCAATGGTTCTTTGTGATTAATTCTTGGTTCCTTTTAATTTTTCTTTGGATTCTTGTCTTAATTTATGCGTCAGGAATTCGACTTTCGTGAGGATTTTGAGTTATCGTTCCGTCAGACTTAGGTTCGTTTCTTTAGGTTTTCGTCACACACACCTTTACTTTAAGTCTTAGACTTGAAATAATTTAGTATCTTAAACTTGAGGCGTTCCTATCGTCGTTACTCCACAACTACCGTTTAGCCTAAGCTAAAAATTGACTGAGGGGGTTGAGTAATCTTCCAACCTCGAGTCGGCTTTTCTGGTTGCTCTGATGCCCTGTTGCCCAAGAAGCCGTGCTTCCCAAGCTCTGCTGTCTTCACTGCCTCGCTTGCTTGCCTTTGATTGCCTTTGCTAGACCTGGAAAATTCCAATGTTAGACCAATTCACAAGATGATTAAACACTTGAGTATATACACCTTTTAAGCTCAAATTTTCAATGTGTGCCCCCTGACTTCCTAGTCCCAGACTAGGTGAACCTCAAAATAGCTTATCCAAAAATAGATGTATTCTTTATAAAAAAAACAGTTGAGGTCACGTAGTACTCGTCACGAGCTTTCTAATGAGCTATTAAGCTCAAAAAACGGACTTCGGATGAAAAAGTTACACGCGTTCAGGCCCTGGGGGGTAAAAACTGACAATCAAATTTTCCTTCAAATATGAGCTAAGGGGTCTCCTATGAGCCTAATGGTCCAAAAATTTTTCAAAAATACCCTCAAATTTGGTCAAAAATTGGAGTCCAAAATTTGCGATGGGGGTGGGCAATCGCGATGGTCTGGGACCGTCGCGATGGTCCAAGCGAACCGTCGCGATGGCGTGGGATTTGGACAATCGCGATGGCCCGAAAAGGCGAACCGTCGCGATGGCTCGAAGTGAACAATCGCGATGGCGTGAGGTCGAACCGTCGCGATGGTCCAAAAATTGAACCGTCGCGATGGCGTGATCGGGCGGACAATCGCGATGGCGCGGTCAACGGTCAACGGTGGACAATCGCGATGGTCCGAAGTGAACCGTCGCGATGGTCCGCGATGCGATGGCTTGAGCCAATCGCGATGGTCCGATTTTGGGCTGTCGCGATGGTCCAAAAGTTGAACCGTCGCGATGGTCTATCGTGACACGTGGCACTGTCGTGGCGATGGCATAGGCCAATCGCGATGGTCCGGGGTCAAATGAACCGTCGCGATGGTCCAAGTGGACCGTCGCGATGGCTCAAGTGAACCGTCGCGATGGCCCAAAAAAGCGAACCGTCGCGATGGTCCGGCCGAGCCGTCGCGATGGCGTGAGCCTATCGCGATGGTGCGACACAATCGCGATGGTCCGAGCCAATCGCGATGGTCCACCAAACAATGAATTTTCAAAATGCAACTTTGGTTCCGTGTATGCGCAAGGGTCGCCTATCTAGTGGTGTGGTCGCCTACCTCAAAAACCGAAAAGTGCAGACCATCGCGATGGTCCGCCACGCTCGGAAATCTCTGACAGAAAGCACATTTTTTACCTTTTGGATGCTTTCCTGATGCTCTGAAGCTCTGTACCTGCAAGAAAACTCAAGAAAACACAAGTGCATACAAGCGCAAAAACTCTCTCTCGCTCTCTCGCATGCACAAATGAGGGGAAATGAGGTGAATGGGTGGATATGGTGAATTTTCTGATTTTTTTGGAAATGGAGATGATGATGCGATGATGAAGATGGAGTGTGGGGAAGGTGAAAAACACTAAAAACTAAGTAAAAACAACAACAAAAACTGAAATTTTTACCTTCCAACGCCACTTCTTGCTATACTCTTACCATCACACATTCGTCCTAGACTCGATCCCCGGCAACGGCGCCAAATTTGGTGTTGCTCTAGCACAATGGTGAGAACCACGTTAAGAAGCTTCACCTCCTTAATGTCAATCCGAGGGAGAGGTAGGAGTGATATGAAGATCGTGAATGTGAGAAGATGTGAGAGTGAAGGTGAGAAGCACAAAGATGCACACGCACATACACACACACAATGAAGAGACAAGCAAGACACAATGGAAGGTGGGAAATTAGCTCTATTACTCAAGAATACTCTTACAAGCTCAAACTAGCTCTATGCTCACACTAACCAAAATGAACCAACCTCAAAAATGAGCTCTCTAGCTCTTTTTATAGTTTCTAGACTAGTTTTGACCGGTTTCACATCTAATGACCGGCCTAGTTAAAAATAGGTCCTAGATGCTATTTGGAAGGGTAAACGATGTCTAAAAATAACGAAATTTGGTACGAGTATTCTACCTAAGCTCCTCAAGCTCGAGGACTCCTCGGCTTGCACAAAATGGAGCTATGGATTACAAAATGGGGTTTTCTATGATACATATGTTACAATTAGTGATAACAATCACTGTTGAATGTTTGGAGAATTAATAAGAATTATATTTGTTTTTAAAAAATTGATCCGCCTGGCTCCCTGCTTCATCTTCACATGCTTCCGTGACGTCTGTGCCTCTGACTGCTTCCAACATAGTAGTATGACTCGTTATGCTCGGGTGACTGCATGTAGTAAGCCTGTGGGCTATCAATATGTGCGGAGTCAAAACTATGGTCACTGGGGTCACTGTCTGATAGCAATGGGGTGATTGGGACTATGGCTCTGTTTGGATTTTCTTCAGTAGATGCATACTTCACTGGGATCACATTGGTTGGAGTAGGGGGTTGCTGCACTAGGACTGGTTGAGGTCTCTGCTGCCCTTGATAAGGTGGCTGATAAGTTTGTTGCGGTCTGTTGTATTGTGGTGATGGGTACTGATTCTGGTATCTACCCTGTTGTGGATATGGCTGAGGATAATTTTGCCTAACAGTTTGTTTGTTATATGGGCAGTCTTGTGCCATGTGATTGGTGTACCTGCGCTCTATGGTGCAGTACTGGCCACTAAGGTTCGCCTGAGGTTGAGCCATAATGGGGCATACACTTGCCATATGTTCACCGCCACAATTGTAACACCGCTTAACTGGGGCAAATCTCGGAATTTGCTTACTAGAGACACCTAGTTTTTGGGCTACCTTCTCTGCAAGTTCCTCGATGGATGTGGATTGACCAGATGTCTGTTTACTAGAGCTATCAGAATCCTTATAGATTTTTGATAGTTCTAACTCTTCACCTAGATTGTCCTCAATGTCTATGCACATGCGCACACACTCCTCTATCGTTCTAGGGTCCTTCAGGTACACATATGACCTGAGCTTAGTGCTCAACAATCCATCTAGGAACAAGGCCACTTGTTTGGCTGGTGTGGGTAACTCTGGCATAGGGCATCTCTCCAGGTACTGCCTAAATCGTCTTCCAGCTAGTCTGACCGTCTCTTGAGGTGTTTGTTTGAAACTATGAATTAGTGAGGAGGTGTTATGCCTGATTCCACTCTTAGAAAACTCAACAATAAATGCCTCTAAGAGTTGGTCTATGTTTCTGAAATGCCTCTCATTCAGTGGTTGGAACCACGTAAGGGCAGTGTTCCTAAGGGTTAGACCGAAAGCATTATATTGCGTGAATAGGTCCTCCACTTGTTCAGCTTTCAACACTTGTCGAAATTCGGCCACATGGTCATAAGGGTCTCCCGTGCCATCGAAATAATTCTTCATGGACTTCACAAGTTGGGTTGGTCGTAGGGTCCTAGTGTGTTCTCTCGGCCTTGGCAAAGGAAAATCATCAATGTCCCGGTGATTCCATGGGGTTCTATGTCTCTCAGTTTCTACTCTATTCCTTTCTGTTCCCGTTCTTTCTCTTCCCAGGGAGTTGGCAAAACTTACCTCAGGTTTGTCTCTACCTCTATCTCTTTGAGCGCCATGAGTGTGGGAGGTCCCAGTTCCTTGATGACCAAAGGATACATTAGACCTTGGTTGGGGAAAAACAAGTTCACCCTTCCATGTGTAGGCATGTCTGCCAAGCTCAGTGACCACGAAGATTCTCTCTGCTTCGTTGTCTAGGTAGGTTACTTGACCTGGGCTATCAGGGTCTTTAAATTCATAGATCGTGAGGGCACTCACTTCCTGAGATTGAGGAGATTTATATCTCCAAAAAACCTCATCGGTTTTACGGTTTAAAAGCAGATCTATGCTTTTATTATCTTGTGGAATCCACTCAGGAATCATGACTCTGGTCAAGACAGACTTACCACGGGGAGTTCTTGGCTCTCTCTCTAAGTTCCCTTGCTCTATATCTCCCATGTCGGTCTCCGCCATCACATTTCCAAACTCATCAGTTCTATCGGGAAGAGTGGTGACTACATATATAGTCCCCTCTTTATCTAGGTATGCTCCATTCTCAAACTTGACTACCGGGTGGTCTATTCCATGGGGTTGGTCGAGGTTCTTAATCTGGACCACTGATCTTCTCAGTCCGTCTTCGTAGATGCGAGCACCTAGACGATTCGTCCTGATATATTCCAATTGAGTCTTATAAGGCCCCTCTGGCTTTTCTAGATGTGCCAACCCTGAACTCCCTACGGGTCTCTCCATGTGATAGGACATTTCAGAATCACTGGTTTCTGATCTGGGAGTGTATGGGTAATCACTCAACTGCTGGGCCCAAGACCTGGCAGTGTGATTGACACTAGCTTCAGAAGATCTGAGGCTTCGTCTGTCTCGGCCTAAATGTCTGCCTGATCTAAGGTTCATATGCCTGATTTATTTACCCCCTGGAACCCAAGCACGCTCTCGTTGCAGGTTGATTTTACATCAATCACTTTGTTCTTTTTAGTTGAATATTATGTTTATGGTCTTGTCTGAAACTGCGTCGTCAGGAGTACTTGAGTGAATTTCCGCACTTGAGAAGTGATCGACTTCCGTTTACCTTTTATCCCTTAGGGTTTTCGCACTTAAGACCTATTTACTTCTTGCACTTGGTTGATTAATACTCTTGGACTTGATTCGTGCCTGACGTGCCCTAATTAATTACCACACCTAAGTCGTACTTAGCCTAGGCTAGGAATTGACAAAGGAGGGTTGAGAGATCTTCCAACCTCAATTAGTTGGTTGACCAGACTGCTACCCAAGCCCAGGAAGCCTTCTCCCAAGCTCGGTACTCACCCTTGCTAGCTTGCTTTGAATTGCCTTGAGCGCACACCAAGTTCCTGTCAAAGACTCACCAGTTAGTATAGCTTTATTACCACAAGTAATTGGAAGACACACATCAATATTTTTAGTCCCCCTGGAGTAACTCACTGTACCCCCTGAATCTGAAAACCACTTAGTTCCACCTAAAGGTCAACTTAAAAATGCATGTTCTGAAACTCCGCGTATGATTCTTACAAAAACCAGTCGAGGTCCACGTAGGATTCTCAACGAGCTTTCCAACGAGACCAAAATCTCCTCAATCGGAGTTCGTATGGTCAAGTTGTGACCATTCAGGCAGATAGGGGTCAAAACAGGCTCTCAGGGCTCAGGGATTTCCTCACAGGTTCCTAGGTCTTGTCCCACTTCTAAGGCTCTAATGTTACTCCAATGTGACCAAAACTAAGCTCAATTGTACCTCAATTTACTCCAAAAATTCACTCTAAAATTTCGTGCGTTAAGGCCACGTATCGCGATAGGTCGGGTCGAAGTGTCGCGATACCTCCAAGTGTCGCGATAGCTCGTGAAGTGTCGCGATAGCTCTCCAAGTGTCGCGATACACCGAGGTGTCGCGATAGCTCGTGAGGTGTCGCGATACACCGAGGTGTCGCGATAGCTCGTGAGGTGTCGCGATACACCGAGGTGTCGCGATAGCTCGTGAGGTGTCGCGATACACCGAGGTGTCGCGATAGCTCGGGATATGGCGAATTTTTCTGTTCTGTCTAGTGATTCTAGGAGCCCTAGGCCTGCACAGTGTCGTGGTGCACTCAGATTAACGATAGGGTGAAGTTTCCGAAGTGTCGCGATAGCTCGAGCTTGACGCCTCGGGGACTGTGCAGACAAATTCCGTACCTGCTGAGCTTGCTAGAGATGATGATGGAGCTGGTACCTGCAAGAAACATGCAAAACAAACACACAAAGCAACAAGGCACACTCGCTCTCTCACAAACTCGCACACAAGAAATGAAGAGAATGGAAAGGAAGAGGGAATGTATAATGGAGAAGGAGATGAAGGTGGAGATGGAGATGAAGATGGAGATGGAGAAAAAATCAGAAATTTACCTACTACTTACCATTCCAACGCGTCCTCTCTACGTCTTATCATCACACGCTCGTCCTCAAAGCTCGATCCCCGGCAACGGCGCCAAAATTTGGTGTAGCTCAGTGATGAGTAGCACCTCCTTTAATGTCAATCCGGGAAGACATGAGGATGGTATGAAGACCACGAGCAAGTGGAAGCACAAGTGCGTGAGTGAGAAGCACACAAGCATGCACACACATACACACACACGCACATACACAGTA
The DNA here is from genome assembly GCA_020310875.1 of Ceratopteris richardii. NCBI lineage: Eukaryota > Viridiplantae > Streptophyta > Polypodiopsida > Polypodiales > Pteridaceae > Ceratopteris > Ceratopteris richardii. Next base: position 139,132,398 of record CM035418.1, on the reverse strand, counting down.
AGAACAAAGAGAGTAAGACAATGGAATCACTTCTATTGCAAGAAAGTTCTCATACAAGCTCAAACTACAAGAAGCTAACCCCCAAAAATGAGCTCTCTAGCTCTATTTATAGTTTTTGACTAACTTTGGCCCTGTTCAGACCTAGTGTCCGGCCTAGTTAAAAATTAGGTTCCGGGGCTTATTTGAGAGCCCAAACGAGATCTAAAAATTATGAAAATTGGCAGGCAACTACATCTAAGGCTCCCCAAGCTCGAGGACTCCTCGGCTTGTACAAAATGGAGCTACAAAAAGGTGAAATGATATTTACAAGGGTTTGTAGTGATGAGAATCACTTTAGAATGATGTTGGGGTTTTTGAAAAAAATGAAGGGTAGCCTCAGTGCTAGATCTGCATGTGTGTCCATACTTGCTTCTTCCCGCATCCTGTCAACAGTGCTCTAGTTTCTTCTAACAAATTTCCTAGTGCTATGCGGGCATCCTCTTTATCTTTAATTAACTGCCGTAACTGAAGAATTTCGGCATCAGCAGCGCATAATAAATCATCTTTTTCTTTGACTTCAGCCAATGCAGCATCTCGTTGTCTGATTACTGTTTCCTGTTCGTCAAGTCTGGCCTGGAGTTGTTGAATCTGGAAGTGCAGATTATGATTTTCTGCCTTCACCGCATCTACCTCTTCCTGGAGTGGATTAATGTCTGCTTCAAGAACATCTACTTTATGCTGGAATTCTTGACGAAGATTCTCTGTAACCATTCTGAGTTGCACCGGAAGCTGCTGGGAAAACTGAATAAGCATGCGTCCCATGGATTCTAATTCTGTGAACATAGGAATTGGAGGAAGTAAAGGAGGAAGTGGCTGTGATGAAGAGGTTAAAAGATGAGTGGAATCCGGTGGAGAGTAATTGAGTGAGGAGGATGAAGCGGTAGGTTCCTCAGGAGCAAGGGGTAGAACAGGAACAATGGGTGGAGGAATGGGTTGTAGAGTATTAGCTACTTCGGTAAGTTGCTGCGTAGTCACTTTGGGTTGAGCAATTGCAGATTCTACTGCCGTAATCAATTCCTAAAAAAGTTCTGCAATAATTACCTGTGTATCTTCTTGCACCTCTTGTTTGGACTGCTGCTGAGATTTGTCCTTAGAAGATGTGACTTTAGAATCAGCAGAAACACTTTGATCGTGTTGCTAGTTTGGAGATGATTGAGCTGATGAATCATGGTGCATTGATGTAGCTGTGTCGTGGAAAGTCTCTTCTTCACGTCCTTCTTCTTCATTGTTGTCTGCTTTATTTTCATCAGCAGATCCTTGCACTTGACTGTCAGACAAACTTATTCTGATGCATTTTTGGCGGAGGAGCTGGAAGAGTTCTTCGTCATCGTCTTCGTCGTCTTCAATTATCTGAGCAGATTCCTCATGATATAAGACTGGACCTCGTGGAGGCGGTTGCGCTGCTTGAATGGCCGGAAATAAAAAATTGAGAGTGTGTGGAAGATGTGATCGTGGAAGTTCTCCTTTGTTAACCTGCTTTATGACCGAAACGCATTCACGGTGAATGCGCCGGAAAAAATAGGAAGCGAAATTGATAGGCTCTCGAGCAGCCATATCAATTACCGAATAGAATGGGCGAGATATCCCATATGTACGTTTCTGCAGGTTTAAGATGGCTATTAAAAGTTGTAAGGCTGTTCTTTCAGGCTCAGGGCGACATAGTATAGCATACTCATTTGAAGAGTACCTAGGGAACAATTGAATCATGGTAGCAATTGGCAGATTTGGGCCATTCTCTCGACCTTCCGGAGAGAGTCAGAAAGCATCAGCAAAGGACTGTAGGGTGATTACTACCCGAGATGGTAAGGAAGTAATTGGCCAACTCTGCTCCGTAGCAGGTGTGGCAGCGATGGCGGCAATAATCTGGGCGTAAAATGGGTGACATTCCACTGAATGCCAAGGCAATTCAGCGAAATTAGACAACCCATGGACACGCAGGAATTCACCCACATCCGCAGGGAGTCCGTCACGAAAGGTAGCAAAGTTTGCCAGGGCTTCCATGATGCGCACGCAAAGTAGCACGAATACACAGGGTTTACAGAGAGCACAAAGCACACAGAACACGCAGTCACAATAGCGATTAACAGCGGAAAGAAGAAGATTAAGTAGGTACTTGGTAACGGGAGGCGATCAAAAATGCTAATCATCGTGCGATGTTGAGATGATAACCTTCATAACTACGGTGTGCATGCATGAGCAGAACGATAATGCAGGGCGACTGTTGATCATAATTAGGTATCAAAACGAGGATATTTACACACTTATTTTATTAATCACGCAAAAATAAAATAAAAAAGTAAATAACACGCGAAAGAAAGAAGAAAAAAAAAACGAAGAACACGTCAGCGAGAATCAGGTGGTTGATGATATGGTCGCAACTTTGAACCATTGATCACGTTAAAAAGAGGAATTCCGGTCAAAGTAGTCAACCGAAAAGTAGCTGGGCCCACTTGTTCAGTAATCCGGTAAGGACCAAACCATCGTAATTTGAATTTTCCAGCAGAACGATTTGATTTTGCATTATAAAACAGCACAAGTTGTCCTACTGTAAAAACTGGAGTTTTAAGATACCGATCATGTGTACGAGCTTGCCACAACTGCACTTCTTGAAGAGTCAGAAAACTTTCCCAACGATGCTCATCTAATTGTCTGAGTGTGTCCAACCGAAATGGTAAAGAATCTTTGGGTATCAACTTCTGAGTTATGGCGACGCGTAAACTAGGCACTACAACTTCCATTGGAGCGATTGCTTCCAATCCATAAGCAAGCTTGAAAGGAGTCAGTCCGGTGGCAACTTTGTAAGTAGTCCGGTATGCCCATAATACTGCAGGTAGTAACTGATCCCATCTTTCTGGTGATTCCACAATCAATTTTCGAAGCATAGTCAACAACGTTTTGTTTGTACTCTCAGCTAAGCCATTAGCACGATGATAATACGGTGAACTGAATTTATGCAGAATCTGAAAAGTGTGTGTTAACACTCGCATTAAATTGTTGACAAAGTGGGTCCCTTGATCTGTGACAAGTTCCAAAGGTAATCCATAACGTGGGAATACGTCCTTCATTAGACATTTTGCCACCGAAACAGCTGTGGCGAACCGTAAAGCCCAAGCTTCTGCCCATCTGGTAGCATAATCTGTGCATGTCAGAATGTATCAGTTATTGCTAAGGATTTCTAGAGGTGTGATTGGTCCAATAAAGTTAAGACCCCATTTCTGAAAAGGTTCCAAAGGTAAGACAGGCTACAGAGGAAAGAAATGGCGTTGTAAAGGCTGTCCAGATCGCTGACAATTATCACATTGCTGCACAAATTGAGATACATCTCTGTACATAGTAGGCCACCAGAGCCCACGTTGCAAAGTTTTTCGGTGCGTTAAATCTGCTGCAAAATGTCCACCGGAGGGTATTGAATGTGCTAGAGCGATTACTGAGTTTACTTCATGTGGAGGAATACAACGAAGTAAAACCCCAGTGTGATCCATATCGTACAACTAGCTGGCAATCAACCGGAATCTGCGACTGTAAACTGCAATTTTCCGGCGCATTGCAGGTGAAGTTTGAGGAGGCATACATCCATCAGTAAGAAAGGTTAATAACTGATCATACTAAGTCGGTGTCACAGGAGGTTGTGCAGATTCATCACTAGTTGTTTCAGTAACATAAATTGTTGGTGTGGTATCATCAACACCGAACGGAGCTTCACCGGAATCTAACCGAGAGAGAAAATCTGCTAATGCATGTGCAGTGCCGGGTCGATGAATTACTTCATAATCGAATTCTTGTAACAATAAAACCCAATGCGCCCAACGACCACCTAAATGTTGCTGCCAAACCAGATACACCAGCGCAGCATGATCTACATGAAAGATGAATTTTCGGCCTAGCAAATAATGCCGGAATTTCTTTACATAATACACCAAACCAAGACATTCTCTTTCAGTTACTGAATAATTCTTTTCAGCAGGAGCAAGCCTTCGACTTGCATAATAGCCGGAACCACTTATCAGTTTGTTGCGTTAAAACACTCCCAATGGCTATATCTGATGTGTCTACAAAAACATGAAATGGGCGTTCCCAATCAGGAGGTTGTAGAATTGGAACTTGCGTTAATAAAACTTTTAGACGTCAAATGCAATTTGACATTTTGGGGTCCAATCAAACTGTCGAGGAGTACTAGTTATTAGACGATTTAGGGGTATTGCCAAATGGGCAAGCCACCGTAAATGTCGACCATGCCACCTAACTTGGCCGATGAATCGCATTACTTCTTTCGGCGTAGTAGGCACAGGAGCTTCTAACACGGCTGCAATTTTGTCTAGGTCAACTTGTATGCCCTGTGCAGATACAATATGACCAAGGAGCTTACCACAAGAAACCGCAAAGACAAATTTGGTGGGATTCAGGCAGAGTCGGTATTCACGACATTTCTCAAAGCAACACCGTAAATGATACAGGTGTGCTACCATCTTACCGAATAAAGAGAAATCATCTAGATATACTTGCATAAAAGAAGTGAGATAGGGTGAGAAGATTTCCTGCATACATCGATGAAAGGTACTAGGAGCATTCCTCAACCCAAACCACATGACTGTACAAGCAAAAACACCCCAATTCGTAATAAACGCTGTTTTTGGTATATCTTGCTCAGCCATTCGGACCTGGTTATAACCACTGTAGCCATCGAGAAATGAATACATCTCATGTCCAGCCACTCTGTCCAACATTGTATCAAGAAATGGATCAGGTACGGTGGCTGCATTTAATTTCCGGTAAACGACACATATTCGGAGCTGCTTGTTTTTCTTTGGTATGATCACGATCGGGGAGATCCACTCAGCATGCTCAATGGGTACAATGAATCCTACCTTTAATAGGCGATCAAGTTATGCTTTAACCTGTGCTGTATAGTTAGGATTTATACGGTAGCTGGGTTGTTTAATCGGCTTTGCTTCTGGTTTGAGTACTACCCTATGTTGATAGATGTGAGGGTCCAGACCTTTCATATCACGATAATACCATGCAAAAACATCAGAGAATTCACGAATAAGTTGGATCAAATCTGCTTGAAATGCTTCAGACAATCCTTCCTTTATCTTGACAGGTCGCGGGTTAATTTCATCTCCCAAATTATAGGTGATTAACTGATCTTCAGGAACATAGAATTGACGAGGTTTGACTGTTTTGTCAGCTGACTGTAAAAGATGTTGTAGAGCGGCTTCTTCCATAGCAACAGTATCTTCGGTCTTCACTTCTTCAGTCACAGGCACCACCGTACAGGCTGCCAGACTCTAGTTATCTACAATAGATTGCAGATCTACAGTTCCTAAGGAAATCAGATCTTCATTGTTCTTTAAAAATGCTTCTTCTTCATCGTCAGATAAGCCATCCAACATGTGGATTGGCTCTGCTACATATGGCCTGGCATGGAGTTCACAAGGCTGAATGGCATCAAGTTTAACAACATATTTATGATGATTATCCTTAAATGTTAGTTCTTGTGCTGACCAATCTTGTATAACCTTAGCCTGTTTTAACCAGGGTCGTCCGAAAAGAAGATTATAATCAAGACTAAACTTCGGTAGTTATGAGACTACAAAAGTCATCTTAAACGTTGTACCCTGCAAGGTTATCGGGACATTCCGTTGTCGTAGAGATTTACATCTCTACATATCCACATCTCTACATATCCAGTGTTTGAAAAATCCAAATCTAAAGAATAATTTTCTACTGAGAACGTTGCAGATATTTTACCGAAGCATTGGCTAGAAATAGTCATAAGAAGATTTGTGGATTACTCAAGATTGTACCATTATTGAAGGGAGGATTATTGGAGTCAATGTCCAATTGTCAAGTCAGTAGATCACTTGCTCATCATATTATATGTATTAGCAAAAGGCATATGAAATCCATGTTTAATTGTTCCATATGAACCTGAATCTTCATAGTGTGAAACCATTCTTTAGAAACTAAAAGAAAAACAAAACAAAAGTGAAGCGAACGTTTCATATTTTTCAATTTAAAAGCAAACTCACAAATAGCGATGAAGTTTTAATCCGAAAAGCCATGGAAATAGCGATCGCTATTTGGGGAAAAGAAATCAGATTTTTTCGTATGATTTTTCGCAAGTGCTTTTGGAGGATGGATAATACTATAAAAGAAAGACTTTGGATTATTGTCAAGACATCATCTGGACATGAACTGAAGATTATCTGAAGATTATCTAAAGCTCTTGGAGGAGGAGTTGGAGGAGGAGTTCTCACACTCTTGAGGAGTGTTGGCACACATCTTGGTGTGGAGGTTCTGCTCACATGATTGAGGAGGACATCATGATCTATGATGTTTTGGTAACTTGTATCTGTTTCCGTTATCTGCATTATATTTGTACGAACACATTATTATGAATTAATTGGCTCTCCAATTTCCTCACATCTCTCTTATTTTCGATCTCTCTTATGATGTTAATGAATTGTACGAGTGATTTGATTCATGATCTCATCCGATTATTTGTGAGCATCTATATTTGAACTCTACCTCTTAAATTGCCTGAAGCACCCTGCGTGTACTGTCTATTTGGAACACAAGCAGTTGGCCTGATCCACCCAACTGAGCCCTTCGCGACATTTGAACCCGACGTGAAATTGTTCCACGGCATTTGGCAATTAGGAGGTACGATATCAAGCTCAATTCTAGGTACGCATATTTTACTTTTACGTTGATTACATTAAGTAAACAATGGGCAAAAAGGGTGTTGCAAAACACACCACACAAGACATAGGTTCTAGTGTGGAAGCATTAATTGAAAAGAAGTCTCGAGAATATGATGAACAATTCAAAGATATGGAGTCACGAATAATTGTGTCCATAAATGAAAAACTCGAGCCATTAATTTCATATATCTCAATGATGACTTCAATATTGGGAAAAACTAATGATGTTATGAAATCATTAAATACACAATTTAATCAAGAATTTGTGAATTTAGAAGGAGCTGTTCACTATGAACTTTCAAATTTGATAGAGAGTATGGAAAATCGATCTAATCATGTGAGAGAACTTGCAACATCAAAAAGTATTAGCTGTGAAATTTCAAGTTTGAAAGAAAATATTGAAATTCTAACCAATCAAGTAAAAGAAATTACCACATGTAAGTGTAAATATGATCATCAAGTACAAAGCTTGTCTACTCAAGTTTTTGATAAAAGACATTCATCTGACCATAGAAGATCTACCCCTAAGGCCACATATAGAAGATTAAATAGACCTATAAGATGCTTTTGGTGTGATCAATTTGGCCATATGTTTTGGAATTGTAATGCATCTGAGAATGCTTGTAGACTTAAATTAGTCACTGAAGTTGATAAGAAAATTTGTAAATACCATGATCACTCAACTTTGCACTTGAACTTAGGAAGAGGTGGAATTAAAGAATATTTTGATCAAACAAAATCTAAGCCAAAATCATTTAGAAAACAATGGAAACCAAAGAAATATGATGATACAAAATCTTCTGAACAAGAATCTTTGATAGAAAATCAGAATCAAGTTAAATGTTTTAAAGAAAAGAAAAGTGAACAAATAAAGTTGGATAAACAAAAAGTTGAACAGATTTTACAAGAAAGATTGGAAGAGAATGAGCAAGAATTTGAAAATTCTATACAATTGAAAAATAAACATGACAAATATTATGTACTATGTGATCCAAAGTTTCTAGAAAATGACAAATTATTTGATCAAGAAAAGGTTAAGAACTTGAAAGTTCAATTGAGCCATGATATTAATGATGAACAATCTATTCAAAGTGAACATGAAGATATCATTGAAATTGATGAGAGTACAAGCAATGCTCAAAATATTAAAGAAAAGGAAAAACAATGGATTAAAGATGCTATCAAATAAATTGAACAAAATATTAAAAATTCATCAAAGTCTTCTAAACCTTTATCTTTGCAGAAAAGAAGAGGTTGAAGATGATGAACAGGTGCTTATAATTGAAGATGAACCATGAAGAGATCCAAAGATAGGAAATGATGAGTGAAATTGTAGTGAGGATGATTTGTAAAGCATGTTTTTGATACTAACATTGATGTTTTCATGAGACAGGAACACACTTCTTCAAAATTATCTTTGATAATAATGATGTTTGAGACTAGTGAGAGTGTTTGAGTGAATTGAGAGGATTATTTGATTGAAGAGTGAGAATTGAGTGTTGACTTTAATGCATTTTTATTCTTCTTTTCTTGCTCTCCACTATTTGCACCATATTGAATCTATTCTGCACTCAGAGTATGCATAAACCAATGTATATTCACATATTTTTATTTCTTTAGCCTGCACAATCTACTTGCACTTGTAAACAAATTAAAAAAGGATGACATCCAATTTAAAAAACAGATATCAAAAATTCTGAAGAACCTCAACATCGACTTCCTCTTACCTACCTTTTGCACCATCATTTTTGGAACAATGCACTTAAGGTATGCATGGTAGGGTCTCACTACATGACCTTGCATCCAGGCACATTTTGAGCTTTACCCATGCACTTTGAGTGATTGTAAGGACTCATGTATATGCACATTGATATGTATGTGAGTGAGAGCACAAGCTTCATCATCAAATGAATTTTACCCTGATACTTGCACCATGTTTGTTTACTTATGCACCTAAAGTATGCATGATAGGGTCTCATTACATGACCTTGCATCAAGGCACATTTTTGAGCTTTACCCATGCACTTTGAGTGATGAAAAGGATTTATGTATAAAAGCATGAAATGGATGAAAGTGAGAGCACATACCTCATTAGCGAATGCCAAATACCTTATCTTTTGCACCATATTTTGACCATGCATTTCCAAAGTATGCAATTGATAGGGCTACATTATATGGCCTTGCATAGGCATAATGCTTATCTTCCCATGCACTTGACAAATGTTTTCAAAATTCAATGTTCTATGAAATGTCAGATTGTCTTTGAAGCAGAAAGAAGATTTGAAGATTGGCCCATCAAGGATGATGTGCAAGTTTAGTAGGGGCGAATGTCGTAGAGATTTACATCTCTACATATCCACATCTCTACATATCCAGTGTTTGAAAAATCCAAATCTAAAGAACAATTTTCTACTGAGAACGTTGCAGATATTTTACCGAAGCATTGGCTAGAAATAGTCATAAGAAGATTTGTGGATTACTCAAGATTGTACCATTATTGAAGGGAGGATTATTGGAGTCAATGTCCAATTGTCAAGTCAGCAGATCACTTGCTCATCATATTATATGTGCTAGCAAAAGGCATATGAAATCCATGTTTAATTGTTCCATATGAACCTAAATCTTCATAATGTGAAACCATTCTTTAGAAACTAAAAGAAAAACAAAACAAAAGTGAAGCGAACGTTTCATATTTTTCAGTTTAAAAGCAAACTCACAAATAGCGATGAAGTTTTAATCCGAAAAGCCATGGAAATAGCGATCGCTATTTGGGGAAAAGAAATCAGATTTTTTCGTATGATTTTTCGCAAGTGCTTTTGGAGGATGGATAATACTGTAAAAGAAAGACTTTGGATTATTGTCAAGACATCATCTGGACATGAACTGAAGATTATCTGAAGATTATCTAAAGCTCTTGGAGGAGGAGTTGGAGGAGGAGTTCTCACACTCTTGAGGAGTGTTGGCACACATCTTGGTGTGGAGGTTCTGCTCACATGATTGAGGAGGACATCATGATCTATGATGTTTTGGTAACTTGTATCTGTTTCCGTTATCTGCATTATATTTGTACGAACACATTATTATGAATTAATTGGCTCTCCAATTTCCTCACATCTCTCTTATTTTCGATCTCTCTTATGATGTTAATGAATTGTACGAGTGATTTGATTCATGATCTCATCCGATTATTTGTGAGCATCTATATTTGAACTCTACTTCTTAAGTTGCCCGAAGCACCCTGCGTGTACCGTCTATTTGGAACACAAGCAGTTGGCCTGATCCACCCAACTGAGCCCTTCGCGACATTTAAAGTATGCATGGTAGGGTCTCACTACATGACCTTGCATTTAGGCACGTTTTGAGATTAACCTATGCACACAGAGTGATTGTAAGGATTGATGTATATATGTATGTGAGTGAGCGCACAAGCTTCATCATCAAATGCCTTTTACCCTGATTCTTGCACCATGTTTGTTTACTTATGCACCTAAAGTATGCATGATAGGGTCTCATTACATGACCTTGCATCAAGGCACGTTTTGAGCTTTATCCATGCACTTTGAGTGATGGAAAGGAATTATGTATGAAATGTATGATAGTGAGTGCACATGCTTCATCTACAAATGCATGGGCACATTTTTTATCTTCCCATGCACTTGACACATGATTTCAAGATTCTATGCATGGTAGGGTCTCACTACATGACCTTGCATCCAGGCACATTTTGAGCTTTACCCATGCACTTTCAGTGATTGTAAGTATTGATGTATATATACATTGATATGTATGTGAGTGAGCGCACAAGCTTCATCATCAAATGCCTTTTACCCTGATACTTGCACCATGTTTGTTTACTTATGCACCTAAAGTATGCATGATAGGGTCTCATTACATGACCTTGCATCAAGGCACGTTTTGAGCTTTATCCATGCACTTTGAGTGATGGAAAGGAATTATGTATGAAATGTATGATAGTGAGTGCACATGCTTCATCTACAAATGCCAATTACCTTATCTTTTGCACCATACTTTTAACCATGCATTTCCAAAGTATGCAAGTGATAGGGCTACATTATATGGCCTTGCATAGGCACATTTTTCATTTACCCATGCACTTTGAGTGATGGAAAGGACTTATGTATTTACACATGAAATGTATGGAAGTGAGAGCACATGCTTCGTCTACAAATGCCAATTACCTTATTTTTTGCACCATACTTTTAACCATGCATTTCCAAAGTATGCAATTGATAGGGCTACATTATATGGCCTTTCATAGGCACATTTTTTATCTTCCCATGCACTTTGATAAATATTTTCAAAATTCAATGTTCTATGAAATGTCAGATTATTTTGAAGCAGAAAGAAGATTTGAAGATTGGCCCATCAAGGATGATGTGCAAGTTTAGTAGGGGCGAATGTCGTAGAGATTTACATCTCTACGTATCCACATCTCTACGTATCCAGTGTTTGAATAATCCAAATCTAAAGAACAATTTTCTACTGAGAACGTTGCAGATATTTTACCGAAGCATTGGCTAGAAATAGTCATAAGAAGATTTGCAGATTACTGAAGATTGTACCATTATTGCAGGGGGGATTATTGGAAAACAATGTGCAATTGGTCCAAGACTTTACAACATATATTGCTTTTGTTATTAGTCCTTGTAGACACAAGCAGACGGACGTTCACAGCATATGTAGATATGTTTAGCAATCCTACTACAAGCATAAAGGATGGGTGGCGTGGATAGCTCGCTGTCCTCCCTTAAAGTCCACCCAAGATCGAATCCCCAGACTGCAGCTACGCGCGAAGTTATTTTAATCAATGCTTTTGCTTTTAATAAACTACAACGAACGTGGCGGACAAAAACGGATTCGCAAACGGCGTTTTTTTGTTCTAATCACTACGATTTGATCGTGTGCTTTATGCGATCGTGGAGCTTTATTATTGCTTTTCAAGGGAACAAGAATCCTGTATAAACAAGTGCTTGGCTCACTTGTATTGATCCTTCACCTAGTATTCAACACAAACTTTGGAGAGCTTGGACCTCAATAGAGGTGATGTTTCTTCTAGCACATGGGCCAGCCATGGTGCTAACTTGAAGCATGTTGAGGAGCGGCTATGGAGTTCTTCTTGGAGGAGTGTTGGTCCACATCTTGGTGTACCGAGGTTCTGCTCACATGATTGAGGAGGACATCATGATCTATGATGTTTTGGTAACTTGTATCTGTTTCCGTTATCTGTATTATATTTGTATAAAGACATTATTATGAATTAATTGACTCTCCAAGTTCCTCACATCTCTCTCGTTTCCAAACTCTCTTATGATGTGTTTGTTTTTGTTATTTGCATTATATTTGTATGGACACATTATTATGCATTAATTGTCTCTCATATGATGAGTTTCACACCTCTCACTTATCTTTTCTATTCTCTCTTATGGTGTTGATGAATTGTACGTGTGATTTGAGTTATGATTTCATCCGATTATTTGTGAGCGTCTATATTTGAATTCTACCTCTTAAGTTACCCGAAGCACCCTACGTGTATCGTCTATTTGGAACACAAGCAGTTGGCTTGATCCACCCAACCGAGCCCTTCGTGACACCGTACGAGTCCTACCGGATGAACTCGAGATTGATCTGCCATTCTAACAAAAAATTGAACAGGCTCGATTTGCATCCATCCCAACTTTTTACAAAGCGCTGCAGTGGCTATGTTTACACCAGACCCACCATCAATTAGTACTAGAGTAATTTTGTGATTTTTGTACCATACCATAATCAAGGGGACCGAACGATCCACCGTAGAATCAGTTTCCGGTTGTACCGTTGCTGTCGCTGGAATGCAGGAAGACCCAGGACTGAGTTGTTGCTGGAATCGCTGCCGAAATCCCGACACTAATGCAAGTAACTATCCAAGAGGGAGAGTAATGATGCCTTAGATAAAATTTCCCATGCCTGATCTGCTTGAATTGTACTTTTCACCGATTCTGAAGATGATGCGCCTGTTACTGGGGTAGAATCTTGTTCCCGCGATCCTTCCTTTGGCAGCGGAACTTGTGTCACCGGAATTGGATTTGGGAACACTGTAGGTTCTTTGGTGGTCCATTGACTAGCTTTGTCATACATTCTCTGCTGTTCATGAATGCGAGGTTCAAACACTTCTGCTGCTGGGTGTAACTGCTTACCAGATCTTGTTTGAATCACTGTGGCCTGAGTTTCCACTCGTGAGATATAAACCATATTGGTCATTGGGTTCTGACGCTCTTTCTTCCTCTGATCATATTCGGCTGCATCTTTACAGAATCTTCGTATATGGCCTAATTCACCGCAAAAATGACAGCGAGGGGATGGCAAAGAATTACCTTCCTGTGATGTTCCTGTCTACCAGCGATTAGTATTGTAATTTGTATCCTGCTGTCCTCGATAATTTCTGTATCCTTGCTGCTGATTATTTCTCATCTGAGGTGGTACATAATGAGTGGTCGGCTGCCCTGGTTCTTGTATGATAGCATTTACGGTTGCTAGTCCCTGCACTTTGGCGTTATAAGCACAGTTTTTGGTGGAATGTTCGGTTGTATTGCAGATAGCGCAATACATCTGATTAAGGGCACATGTGGCACTGGTATGCCCTGGATTCTTGCACTTAGTGCAGTACATTTGTCTTAAGCCGGATCTTCTGCAACAATTTTACTGGCTTTTAACCACTCCAAGTCTTCGATAAAGCCTCCAACCTTATGCTCGAGCTGCAAAGCCATTGCAATAACCGCATCTAATGTCATAGCTCCCACACAACGGATGATCATAATTTGTTTTAGTTGTGGAGTTAACCCATTAATAAACCACTGAGTGATGACATCATCCGATAAATTAGCATGTGCCAGAGGTAGTTGTCTCAAATGAGTTCTGAATAGGGTGGCATATTCCTGCACTGTTTGATTCAGCTTCTGTCTATTGTTCTGTAAGTAATCGAAAATTTCGACAGGGTTCTTCTTTAGCCGGAATCTCTGCAAAAACGCATCCCTTACCGCTTCATAGGTGCCGAAATGGTTGATATCATATTTTGTAAGCCACCTCGCTGCTTCATTAACTAAGGTTGATTGGAATACTATGGCCTTGTATGCCGGATCAAGTGGATGGTTAAGTACTGCATAACTTATTTCAAAGGTGCATACATGAGCATCAGGATCATCACTTGGAAATCCACCGAATTTGGTGTATGTTACTCTTGTTGGAACTGGTCGAGGCGGAAGTAGCTGTTGCTACTGCTGCTGCTGTTGTTGTTGTTGTTGTTATTGTTGTTGTTGTTGTTGTTATTGCCACTCATGGTGCTAGTGGCGGTACTGTTACTATTTCCTGAGTTCTGAGGATGTGGTTTCGGTTCTTCAGAGTCTGTATGATTAGACTGCTCTCCTTCCGGTTCGAAAATAGCGCTCAACTTCTTACGAATTTCTAATTCGAATAGCCTATCCTCTTCTGCGGTATCAAACGTAGGCAAACTTGCCCCGAACAGTGATGTCCGGAATGAAGATTCACCGGGAAGTATAACGCTGTCACTGGAAAATTGTAAATTTTATACAACCAGGACCGAACTATCATCGGAATTAGTGGAACTTTCCCCAATCCAGGGTATTCTTTCACCTTCAATGACCTCTCGGCATAACACACCTCTATCCGTAGAGAGGTTTGAATCTTGACCAGACGGTGTCGGATCAACTACACACTGCGTCCTTGTGGACTCCAAAGTTACTGTATCTTCTGCAGACTGCACCGAGATTTCATCGGAATTTACTGAAATTGCAGTATGTTCTACCAAAACGCTACCGGAATCACTACTAATGTGCTTCGCTTCTTCGACGACCAGACCTAACCGATCTGTGCTACTTCCTCCTGGGGGTGTCCTTCACAAATTTGGTACCGCCCAAGGCTATCTGTACTTTGGATACGACTCGCCGGACCGAGTAACCGGCATATATCACCTTTTTCAACTCTTGCGTACTACTTCTACCTTACTGTCGATTCACAATCAATGGTTACCTTCCCACAATCACTTTGCAACACTCTGTTGCTACCTTCCGACAATCACTTTGCAACACTCTGGTGCCACTTTCCCACAGACGGCGCCAGTGTTAAACGCGCGTTTGCCATCAGAGATGCGTTTAAGCTATTTTCGGGTTCTTGGGAGTGGAAGGGGTCTGAATAATCAGAGGCCCTATACTTGATTTTCCCAATTGAACACTCACACTACAGTACCGTAATGTTAAACCTCTGCTAACACGAGTTACTATCAATACTCTGATTCGTTCTATCACAGATTTTCGACTCATACACAGAATAAGACTTCTCAGTAACCGGTGCACAAGGTAAATACTATCGTAATACAGACTCCCAATAATTAACTTAGCGGAACAGTGATTCAATACTTAAATTACTGCAAACACTATCACAACACAGTCCTTACCGCACAGTGCAACAAGCAAACAAAGACAGAAAAGACACAGTATGACTTAGAGTTCTCCAAAAACAACACAACGTAACTCCACAGACGTATCGCCTAGACAAACAGTCTGGCGATCTTCTGGTTGTTACCGAAGCGTCTTTTTCATTGATTTATAAATGGATACAACATCTACACAATGACCTTTTGGTTCGTGCAGAATATGAAAGGTAAAGATTACAATTGCCAATCCGGCGGCTTACACTAGGAATGCAAGTCTTGAGCATTGCTTTCAGTCAAAAGATTGAATTTACCAAGTTACACTAGGAACTTGATGCTTGACTTAGATGCTTGACTTCGTCAATCTATCCGTTAGTTGAAAGGATCTTTTCAATGTCAAAGTCCTTCTGTAGCAAGTATTTCTAATCGACAATACTTAATCTTGAAGTGTTTCATAATTCAAATAAGAACATGTCTTTATTTGAAACATAAGATCTTCCAAGTTACCAACTTCATATCTTTTGCTTTCTTGATCTTGAAGTATCTTGAGATCATACTTTTATCCTCCTTGAATTTAAACTTCTCCTTGGAAGTTTTAATTCTTTTGAAGATCAAATCTAACTTCAA
Source organism: Ceratopteris richardii (assembly GCA_020310875.1). Lineage (NCBI taxonomy): Eukaryota > Viridiplantae > Streptophyta > Polypodiopsida > Polypodiales > Pteridaceae > Ceratopteris > Ceratopteris richardii. Next base: position 139,116,582 of record CM035418.1, on the reverse strand, counting down.
ATCCATTCTCTGACTAAAAGATAATTATCATTCCACGGTCCGATGTCCCATACCATCTTTCCTACATCAATTTGAGTATAAAATCTGGTGTCCCATACCACCATATTTTATATTCACATTAATGTGTGGGTTATACTTATCCTAAAGTCTAAACATATCTTGATAGAGAACCTTTTCACTTCAATTCTTTAAAAGAATTTAGAAGTTTCAGGCATTACCTCTAACTTGATATTCTAGGTTTTAATCCCTTCACATGATCATTTCAGGATCTTGTGCTTTTATCGTTGAAAGTGGAAAACCTCTTGATAGAATATCTTTTCTTCTTTGCTCGGGTTTTCAAATGAAAACCAGTTATAATTCCAAGTACTTGAATTTTTTGCAGATTCAAGTTCAATTGGTTGTTCTTGACCAATTTGTGGTGATAAGAGCTTTTGACTTCTTGTCTTTACATTCCTTCTTTACTAATGCTTTAGGTACCTACCTCTGTCGAGACTTTATAGGAATCTCTCTACTGCATAAGTATAAGCATCCGCTCATGCTTTCTGGATTTGTACCAAAATCCCTTTAAGGATAGGGAAACATTATGTTTTACCTTCCATAGACTTAAGTACCATCTTCACAGTTGCAGACTACATTCTTGGAATTTCTTTACTTTGTTAAGAGCTGGAACAACTTACTCTTTTCACAATCCTGAGTGAACAATTCGCACTACTAGCTATCTAACGAGTTTGAAGAATTTCATTGTCACTACTTGGGAGAATGTTATTCCTCAAGGATTTGAGATTCCTTTTAGGGAATCAAATAAATTGAGAAAATGATTCATCTTGGAATCTTTTGCAATGTTGGAAGGATATTTGAAAGAAATTCTAATATCCAAAAACTTTGTTGATTCAGTTGTGTTCATTTCATGAGTATCAAACTAGAGAATAAATATCACCTTTTGGATATGGTTTCCCATTCCACTATGAAAGTTTGACTTGAACTTTCATTTATGTGATATTGACTCCTGTTCTTGAGTTTGATACAAGATTCATTATTATTGGTCAATCTTTAGATGTTATTAGAGTACTTTAAACATCTTTTGATAATTTATCCAATAGTAATGCTACTATGAACACATAACTTAGGACTTTGTAGCTTGTTTAGGAAAAGTTCATGGATTGGTGATCCATTTCTTGGAACTTTGTATAAATGAAAAATTCACAGTTCAATTCATTTCTTTAGGAATTGGCTCATTTCCTAAAGATCGGTTGATAATGTTTCCTCATGAAGATTCACTTAGCTTAAATGAAACAAAAACTTAACTCTCTAAAAGAGTTCTTCCAAGTTTCCATGATTGCTTAGCAAGTTGCATCGTTACCAGAGATGCAATCATCATGGAACCTAACATCCTCCTATTGAACGTGAAAGTTCAATTGATGCTAAGATTCAACCTTTGATTTCCATCACTCCTTGGGATAGAATTCAATGTGAAAACTTCCAAAGGAAACATTAACTTGAATGCATGATTTCTCAAATCCAAGCTAATCACTACATCTAGACTTGTCGTTAGGATTCTCTAAGTTTTCTCCTAAACTTAGAGTCATTTAGGAAATTCGAAAGTAGCCTTATTTTCTTGCCATTCCAATGAGCAAGAAAATCAAACACTTTCACTTTCAAAGGGTCTACTTTTCCTAATCAAGACTCCTAATTTGTGATACCTAAGTATCACATTTCAAAAAAACAAACTCGCTACTTGAGTTGCATGGCAGCCAGGAGCCTTGCAACTACCTAGTTTGCTCTTTTTCCTAGCCATCTAATTCGAGTTAGAAAAAGGAGGTAACTAAAGTGTAAGTATTCAACTACTTAACAAACAATCATGCATTAGCAAATGCCTATTCTTGCATGCAAATGCATGTGAATGCATGCACATGTTGGCATTCTCCTTTCATGCACCAAACTTAAATCAAGCAATTCTTGAGCTTGATAATGCATGTTGCCAATCATCCATGCATATACATTCTACTTGCTAGTTTTTCTTTTTAAAGATATAACTATTCATGTGCATAAACTTGAACATTAACTATCTTTTTAGGCAAGAAGAAAATGTGTTTTGTGCATCAAAACATTCTTTTGAAAGGAGAAATGCACCAATAATTATTTCTTTTTTGGGCATGAACTTCTAGATGCATGCAAGCGCTTGATGTATTTCCCAATACTTCTATATCCATTTAGCTTTGATTGAGTTTGCAATGTTTGCAATCATTCTTAAAAAATGAAGACTACTACCATGCTTCAATAATGTTTAGGTGCAAGCTACATGAAAGTAGCGAATAAAGCCAGTATTGAAATGAAAACATCAACTTCAAAAATACTTATCTCCCAATTAAGTTACGTCCTTCCATTGATCCTTTGGAAGAGGCATCTTCCTTCGTCTGGAGATCAAGAGCCGAACCCTTTGATCAAGAGCTTACTTCATCATGTCCTCTTCTTTGAAGAAATGATGCCTTCCTTGGACTATACTTATCTTAGCTTATCCTTTTCCTTTGGATTGTGTGAAGATGATGCTCCACTTGAGGTAGGTTTGAAATAAAGCAAATAACTCAATCATCAAAGATCTGTAGAGGCTAAATAGATGACAAACAATCGACTTCACTTTTGGGTATAGCAAAGGAGGACAATGTGCATGGCAGAAGATTAATCACAATTCATGAGGAGTAGAAATGTGTCAACCAAATGCCTCTTGGTACTAGTTGGAATCAAAAGTCATCTCAAATATTAATAGTTGTTGATCACTCGTTGTACGAATTCATTTGGACTGCCTTGGCTGACTAGTTAAGGCGTTCATCACTATGATGCGAGGTATGGTGTTCGAGTCTGCTCCCTTGCACTTTTGTTTCAGGGATACTGCAACCAAAGAGATTCTTTCCTCTAATTAGACAATGAAGTTGTTGGTGTATTCGCCAGATCCTCAGCCCTTCTTGAAGACATCCTGAGTTCGATTCACGATTGCATATAACCGTGACTCTACTTCACGCACGCTCAAAGATTTGAAATTACCTTATTACTTTCTCTTCGTGATGCACCAAGTCTTGAAGTCCAACTAATTTCTATAGCATAGAGATATTCTCGTGAGCGCGCCATGGTGTGGTAGATGAACAGAGGCCTTAGAAAGACATGGTGGTGGGTTCGAGACCTGAAAGTGACCTCTCAAGAATAGAACTCTTTTGTGATCTGCAAAGTTTGGTGATGCATCAAACTATGATGAAAATAATAGATTACTGTCGCATAAGCGCACGTTGATGTACTAGATGAACGAATCCCCTCTGAATGTCAAGGTCATGAGTTTGAGCCTTGCAAGCCACCAACTCGAAATCTTTTCTTCTTTTCTCCCAAAAACTCAAAAATAGAGGATGCATAGCATTGAAATCCAAGAGGATATGATTAAAAATGAATGTACATTCTAATGAAGAAGATGATGAGCCTAGAAAGATCACCATGAAAGCTTGGCTCTGATACCAATGCAAGAGACTAAGGTTATGACCACCACATGCTATAGAGATGACTCTCCTCCCAACAATATGCCTATATATATAGCTAGTTGAATCAATGAGGACCACAAATGTAACTAGAGTCCACAAGTGCATGTGCAATCTCCTCCACTCCTTTCATATCTTGCACTAGAGTCTACTAGTGGTTGGAGTGATCTCGACCACTGCTTTAGTACCTTCCACTAGAGTCCACTAGTGATTATTGTACTTGCCACTTGAGTTAAGTCTCCTTGGACTCAAGTTAACTCACATTAACTTGAGTTAGAAGGCTCTAGAGCTCTTTGGGCAAAACTCTCTCCCCATGCTCCCCATGAGGATTGAACCGAAGACCTCCTCCTTCACAACCTTGAGACTTAACCACTAGGATAAGTGGTTTACTTGTTTAAAAGACCACATGAACTTATGCTTAAGTCTAGTCTCGAGATCTTTGATCATACACACGTGACCAAACGGTGTCCGATTTTGGATCTATCTGAACCGGCCGAACCCTTAGATCATAGACTTACTTTATTACATTAAGTCTTCTCTTTCAATTGTTGTATAGTTTTGTTCAGCCGTGTTTAGCTATAGAATATCTATCTGAGCTTATGTATATGGTATCTTCTTTCTTGGGAATGAGCACATAAATCATCCACATATACTTCTAAGCTCTTTTGCAAGAACTCTTTGAAGACATGACACATGAGCCTTTGAAATGTTGCAAGTGGATTGGTGAGATCAAATGGCATCACACGAAATGCAAAGATTCCCCACTCTATGGCAAAAGCCATTTTATGTTGATCTTCTATGGCAATCGCTACTTGGTTATAACCTAAAAATCCATCAAGAAAGCTATAAACTTCCTTGCATAGCACCACTACAATAAGGGGCACCCATTTAGTATGTTCAATCTCATATATGAATCCAACTTCAATGAGTTTGTCAATTTCTTCTTTTATTTTGACTGCATAAGTGTCATTATATGTATAGGGTTTCTGTTTGGTGGGCTTGGCTTCCGCCGTCATGGGAATCCTATGAGAGCATATTTTTGGATCTACCCCTTTCAGGTCTCTATAAGTCCATGCAAACACGTCCCTATATTCCCTTAATAAAGCCACAAGCTCTATTTCTTCTTTTGCATTTAGGTCTTCTCCTATGTACGTACATTGCGTTTCATTCTCTTCAATGGTTACTACAATCTTTTTGGTCTTTTCTTTATTATATATGCTTCTCCTGTGATGGCCTCTCTCTTAGCCATTCGTACCAAAATTTTCCGGTCCTCAACTTCATATTTCTTGAAATTCTCTGGTACTTCGAACAATGTTTCCTCCTCTGTTTGTTTCACTACTTTTCTTTTCTTTTTCTTTCGACTACCTTCACTTTCCTCCCTTGAATTGATAGTTTTAATGCTTGTGAGAGGCCCTTCTTCTTTTTGGGTGAATACTCCTACATTTTCTAGATAGTGCTCCTTTGAGTCAAAGTAAGTATCCATCACAATTGACTCTAGATTGTCGTTCTCTTCTTCTTCTATGACCTCATTAGAGTCGCACTCTTCTAGCAATGGTTCACATATGAATGAAGAGATATCATAACCCTCCTCATCACAATGAGGTGTCCATTGTTATTCAGTGATGTGTAGGTTGGGTCTCTAACCAGTCTAGCTTCTTGAGAAGTTCCTTCTTCTCTCGCTTTTGGGCATCTTTCCTCTTCCACTGCAACCTTGCACATCCACAAGTGAGTATCTTCATGCATCGAGGATGGATTAGAAGAACTTTCATAATGCATAGAGATTGGATTTTCTTTCACCTTGTGGATAGGATTCCATTGACCTTAGTTGTGACCCCTAGTGCTCCAAATACAAGGAGTTGGTTCCCCAATCTTGTATTGTTCGCAGTAGCCAAAGGCACATACGTATTGTTGGCAGTAGCCAAAGGCACATACGACAAGGAAGTCTATGAAGGCGGATTACAACGAAGTAGTGGGGAGCCAACCGATTTATTTTTCCAAAGAAATATGTTTTATAATACTTTTTCAAAACTCTCAACAGTGATTTTCTTCACTCTTGTACCATATGTATCATAAAACAACCACTTTTGTAATTAGTGGCTCCATTTTGTGCAAGCCGAGGAGTTCTCGAGCTTGAGGAGCTTAGGTGGAACAAGCCTACCAATTTTGGCTATTTTTAGACATCGTTTAGACCTTCAAATGGTAGCTAGAACCTATTTTTTAACTATGCCAGACACTAGATGTGAAACTGGTCACGATTGTGTCACACAATCACGATTGGCTCATGCCATCGCGATGGCTTAGCCGGACCATCACGATAGTCTCACACCATCGCAGCAGTTCACTTGAACCATCACGATGGTACTGACCATTGCAATGATCTCGTCGACCCCACGCCATCGCAACGACTCACTTGCCATGTGTCATATTAGACCATTGCGATGATACCGAGTATGCCATCGCGACGCTTCAAATTTGGACCATCACGATTGGCTCAAGCCATCGTGCCTTGTGACCATCGTGACGGGCTCACACCATCGTGATAGTAGGGTTGACCGTTGACCATCGTGTCAAGCTCATGCCATCGCGATGCTTCACCTTAGACCATTGTGATGCCTCACACGATCGGACCATCACGACAGTTCACGTGAGCCATTGCGATGGTCCCAGACCATCGCGATTATCTGAGACCATCGCGATTGTACACCTAGAACGGCAAAATTAGGGTTTAATTTTTTGGGCCATTTTGAGGCTATTTTGAGTAAAGTTTTGGGTGATTAATCTCATTGGAGACCCCTTAACTCATAATTGAAGAAAAACTTGTTTGTTAGATTTTACCCCCGAGGGCCTGATCGTTCATAACTTTGTCATTCGAAGTCTGCCGTTTGAGCTTTATAGCTCGTTAGAAAGCTCTTTACGAGCTCTACATGACCTCGACTATTTTTTCAAGAAGGACACATTGATATTTAGAGAGGATAATTTGAGATTGACCCATTTATGGGACTAGAAAAGAAAGGGGGCATTGGAGAAATTTGGGCCAAAGGAGAAAGGACCCTTAAAGGTGTATATATCAAAGTGCTTGAGCATTGATTCAAGAAGTGTTCTAAACATTGGATTTTTACAGGTCTAGCAAGAGCTATCCAAGGCAATCAAAGCAAGGCAGTGAAGAATGCAAGGCTTGGGAAGTGCTACTGCTTGGGTAGCAGAGCAATCAAAGAAGCTGACTTGAGGTTGGAAGAATACTTAACCCCCTCAGTAAATTATTAGCTTATGCTAAACATTTAGCATTGTGGATTAAATTAGAATGAGGATAGGAATGCATCAAGTCTAAGAGACTTAATTTTCCAAATCCAAGACTAAGATAAAAGTGTGTGATACGAAAACCTAAAGGAAAGAAATTAAGTCTGACGGAACGAGAACACAAAATTAGAACGGAAAGTCGACTCCTGACGTATACATTGAGACAAGATAAGAATATGAAGGAACTAAAAACAAAGCAAGCAATTAATAACAAAGAAACATTGACAATCAGAGTGTGTACTGAGTGATTTAGGAAGTAAATTCATGAACCTTAGATCGGGCAAGCATATAGGTAAGTCAGACTGATGAAGCCTTCGATAATCAGAAGCGAGTGTAGGAACTACTACATGTTCATGGGCTCAACAATTGAATAGTTACCCTTACGAGTTGGGCTCAGATACCAGTGAATCGAAAATGGCCTTTAGCATAGAAAGACTAGAAGGAGGGTTAAACGTAGCATATTTGGAAAGACCCGAAGGACCCTATAGAACTCAATTAGAATACGTCCGAACCAACCACCTATGTGCTCGCATCTATGAGGATGGTTTGCAAAGATCAGTAGTGAAATTCAAGAGAGACGCATACATAGACAAAGAAGGAACCATGTACATCATAAGTACTCAGCCTAATCATGCTAATGAGTTTGGTGTAGTTCAGCTAGATATGGAAGCTAGAACCCAAGGAAAAGAACCACTAGGAGAAGAACCTAGGACACCTCGAGGGAAATTTGTACTGACAAGAGTACTAATCCTAGATGGGATCCCTCAGGACAATAGAAGCATATAATTGTTTCTAAATAAGGAAACTGATGAAGCATTTTGGAGGTACAATGTAAGATGCCACATTTATTTTCCACCCGGAAAAAAAAAAGATGTGTAGGTAATAATGAAATTTTATGTTTAGGATATTCTGATCATGTCTGCAAAATTTTGTAGCAATAAGTTTTTACATTCTCTCTAAAAAGTTATCGCATGAAATTTGTATGTTAATTTTGAGCATGAAGATGAAGGAATCTGAAAAAGTGTTGTATGAGAGAAAGGTAGAGTACTCTTAGTAGAAAGACCTGATTGAATTTTTTGTAGTTCCTATGTTTTATGTCTCATTTGGTTCCACGAAGATAGGTTAATGAAGAGATTTTTCATGTTTTTTCATCTCTCTAGAATTTTTTATTTTGCAGGGCCCAAAAGTGATATCTGGAAGCAGATTTGGACCTGAGGTGTCTCTAACACTATTGTACAGATTTAAGAACTGAATATTTTTGTCTCTCACAAGCTCAAGCTGATTCCTCACCGTTTTTGAGTTACAGGGCTTGGAAAAGTGTCGTTTTCCAACACTTAAAAAAAAAAAAGAGAAGCCTTCATTCATTCATCTTATTCATGTTTGCGGATTTAGAAAACGCACATGGGTATATAGGTTATTTTTGGGTGATTGACGTGTGTGTGTGAGTGCGTTGCAGGGATCGCCTCTGTTTTTGCAGGTACGATTCTTGATGGTGGACATGAAAAGTAGATGCATGGGTGGTCTGGAAGTCTTGCATGAGACATGCGAAAAGACGCTATCTTGGAGCATGCAGATTCTAAAAGTGCAGGTCTAGGAAGGCGTGATTGGTCATGCGCTGGCGAAAGGTGGAGATCCAAAAAGACGAAGACTGAGAGATAGAAAAGGAGGATGGTCGTACAGTCATTACGATTGTTTTTCGACTTCTGGAATTGCGATTGAGATTGAGATTGAGATTGTGATTGTGATTGAGATTGGGATTGAGATTGTGATTGTGATTGAGATTGGGATTGAGATCAGCTCGGGGGTGGTCGGGTGGATGAGGCTTCACATTGAAGCTATCTGATAGATTTTGTAACGCAGATCAGTACTACTTGTAAATCTGCACAGATAATAAAATTCTCTCTCTTCTTGTTCTGCGTATACTCTGTTTTCCTTCTTTATATCTTGTGGTGTCGAGGCCTATTATTCTGTGTGGGATTGTGATTCAAGATTAGGAGACTTGTTACAAGTGGTATCAGAGCAGAGTTGGATTCCGGGACAAGATGCAGGCTTTGAAGAAGAAGATAGAAGAACAAGAGGAGCTTATCCGTAGATTGAATGCAGAATTACATAAAGAAAGATCCAACAAACAAAAAGAGGGTACTGAAAATGCTTCCACGGACCTCAATGATGAAGGTGGTAATGGTGCAGGCACCTCGAACGCACGTAGAGCTAGACGGCAACATGAACCCGAAGAGAACGATGATGCAGGTGAATCTGCACTTAAGCAAGTATTTAAAAGAGCGAAATTAAATGAATTTGATGGTGAGAAGAAAACTGGAGAGGATCTTGAAGCATGGATTGAGGAACTTGAAGATTTCTTTGACCTGCGCATATTTAGTGAGGAATCAAAAGCAAAGGTGTCTGCATCTACGAGGAGTCACAAAACTGTGGTGAAAATCATACATACAGACAAGAACACGTGAAGGTCCGATCCTCTGGAAAGAGTTTCGAGAGCAAGCAGAGAATCGTTATTGTTCTCCACATTGGATGGAAAAGAAAATGGAATTCTACTCTTTCAAGCAGTATGAGGATGATAGGTATAACTTGTCTGTTGAAGAATATAAGGAGAAATTTTTGCGTTTACATAAGTATGCACTATAAGTTTCTGGAGATGCCCTAAAAAGCAAGTTTATTGAGGGTTTGCGGGAAGAGCTTTGCTATCAAGTAAAGGGGTCAGGATGTGTAGATTTTCTTGATGCGGTTGCAAAAGCAAATACTTTGAGAAGATGGAGAAGTTTACCACGAAAAAGGCATCCAAATCAAGGTTTATCTCAACAGGACATCGACCCCCAAGACCTATTTCAATAAATCAGAATGGACAGAGATCGATTAACTCTATTAATGGTCAAGGAGGAAAAACTAAGCCGAAGCAAGCGGATACACTTAAGATGCAAGAAGTTGTGCACTGGCAACGTGATTCTGATTTCTTGGGGCGGGCTAAAAGACTGGGACTTTGTTTTCGATGTGGGGAACAAGGACATCGCACTTTTGAATGTCCAAACAAGGTCATCAACCGTTCTATGCAAGCAAAGATAGCTCATCTACAAGAAGAAAACATGACAATTGAGGAAGCGGATGATCAAGGTAAGTGTTCCAGCCCTAGACTTCAATGCATGAAAACTTCTTCTCATTCAAGGGCATCGGTGATTAGGATTATGGGGGACATATCCTCACGTAAGGTTAGTTTCTTGATTGATTCGGGTAGTACAAATTGTTTCCTTTCACTTAAGATGGTAGAAGCTTTAGGGTTGCATATTGAGATGCAGACTAAAAGACCTGTACAGATGGCTAATGGTAGGATACACTATACTCGAGGCTGTATTGAGAATCTTGATTTTATGTTAGGAGAACATAAGTTTTTGGGTACCTTCCATGTAATTGAAATGAGAGAATGTGATGTAATCATTGGAATGGACTGGTTAGTTCATAACAGTGTCATGATTTATGGTGAAAGTGGGATCCTTACTTTGAAAATAGAAGGGAAGGAACATTGTCTTGAAGGCAAGTGTAATTCACGTTTTTCTCCTATTTCTGCAATAAAGTTGATTTAGGGTATTCGACAGGGTTGTGAGACATATTTGGTTTATGTGCATGACCTTCAGGAAAAGAAGAAAGAAGAGGAAATACCTTAATATGTTAGAAAACTTTTAGATGAGTACGCAGATGTATTTCCTGATGATCTACCAGGCATGCCTCCTCCTAGGAAAATTGACCATGCTATAGACCTTTATCCAGGAAGTGAGCCTTATTCCAGAGCACCTTGTAGGTTCAATATTGATGAATTGAAAGAGTTGAAGCTCCAACTGGATGATCTATTGAAGAAGGAGTTGATAAGGCCTAGTGTTTCACCTTGGGGAGCACCTGTCTTGTTTCAGAAAAAGAAAGATGGTTCATACAGACTTTGTATCGACTATAGGGGATTGAACAAGAAAACCATTAAGAACAAGTATCCATTGCCACACATAGATGAACTACTGAGTCAATTGAGTGGTGCCACAATATTCACTAAAATTGACTTAAGATCAGGATATCATCAAATTAGAGTAAAGTCTGAGGACATACCCAAAACCGCTTTTAGAACACGATATGGTCATTATGAGTTCACTGTTTTGCCTTTTGTATTGACAAATGCTCCTGCAACATTTATGTGTTTGATGAATAATGTGTTTCATAAATATCTCGATGAATTTATATTAGTTTTTCTTGACGATATTTTTGTGTATTCTAAGGATGATGATGAACATGCATTGCATCTCAGGAAGACTTTACAAAAACTAAGAGATCATAAACTATATGGTAAGATGAGTAAATGTTTTTTTTTGCAAAAGGGGAAGTGACTTATTTGGGGAGAGTTGTTTCTAAGGAAGGGATTCATATAGATCCTGAGAAAGTTAAAAGCATAGTTGACTGGCCTACACCCAAATGTGTGAGAGATGTGAGAAGCTTCCTTGGTTTGGCACAATATGAGAGGGCACACATTAGGGAGTTGTCTTGAATTGCAAATCCTCTTACAGAGTTGACAAAGAAAAATAGAGAGTTCACATGGAACGATGAGTGTCAAAATGCGTTTGACGAATTAAAATAGAAAATTATCGAAAACTATGTGCTAAAGATACCTGAGCTAGGGAAGCCTTTTATTGTTGCATGTGACACTAGCGGAAGCCAAATCGGATGCGTACTTTCACAAGAAGGGAGGGTAGTGGCTTATGAGTCAAGGAAATTAAGGAAACATGAATTAAATTATACAACGCATGACTTAGAAATGCTTGCAGTTGTTCATGCACTTAAACATTGGAGACACTTATTGCTTGGAGTAAAGTTTGAATTGAGAACAGATCATCAAAGCCTTAAATACATATTTACTCAACCTTTACTTAACAATAGACAAAAATGATGGATCCAATTGCTAAGTGAATATGATTTTGATAATAAATACTTAGCAGGAAAAGAAAACAAGGTGGCCGATGCTTTGAGTCGTAAACCCTTATGCAGTTCAATTTCTATTTTATCCTCTGATTTTGATATTGGAAAAGAATTAAAAGAAGATTTATTTTACGCAGCAATCTTGAAATTTTTGGGTATGAATCTAGGTTCTATGTTTCAGGGAAAATTTCATTTGATTTGTATTGTAATTCTCGTTTATGTATTTCTTCATAATCTGTTTTGAAAGAAAAGATCCTGCATGACTCTCATGATGCTCTGCACACCTTGGTTTTTCTAGAACTTATGCAAAAGTGAAAGCTTCGTATTACTGGCCACGTATGAAATATGATATTAAGAGGTATGTGGAAGAATGTCTGAAATGTCAACAGGTTAAGGCTGAATTTAAAAGGAGTCCTGGCATGTTACAACCATTAGATGTGCCTGATCAAAAATGGGAATCCATCTCTATGGATTTCATAACAAAGTTGCCTATGACCAGAAGTGGGCATGATACCATCTTTGCTGTTGTGGACCGTCTTACAAAGATGGCACATTTTCTTCCCATGAGGAAAACTGATACAGCTTTGCACGTTGCTAAACTTTTCATAAAAGAAATATTTAGGTTACATGGTATACCCAAAAGTATAATTTCTGATAGGGATGCAAGGTTCACATCTAATTTTTGGAAAGCAACATTTCAATCCATAGGAATAGAATTACGCATGAGTACTGCATTTCATCCTCAAACCGATGGTGAGACCGAGAGGGTTAACAGGGTGCTTGAGGATATGTTACGCATGTATGTGAATGACAAGCAAAACAATGGGACTGAATATTTGCCTTTGGTTGAGTATGCATATAATAGTGCATGGCATTCCTCTATTAAGATGACACCTTTTCAAGCAATGTATGGTTATAATTGCTTGCTGTCGCATTCACTTTTTAATTCACAGAATCAGGTTGAAATATCCAAAGAGATGCTTGAAAATATGGATTTCGAGCTAAATAAGGTAAGGAAAAACATGAAAGATGCATAGAAACGTCAGAAATTATATCATGATCTCAAAAAGAGACCCTTGGAATTTAGAACAAATGATATGGTTTTTTTGAAAGTGAGTCCTTCTAAATCAAATCTGGTTTTAGGCAAAGATCGTCGATTGTCTCCTCGTTATGCTGGTCCTTTCAAAATCTTAAAGAAAGTTGGTTCTGTTGCATATTTACTTGACCTACCTAACACTTTGAAAATTCATCCAGTCTTCCATGTTGGATTACTTAAAAAGTATGTTCCTAATGCTGATCATGTTTTGCAGGGCAAATCTAAGTTGAAGGAAGATGCCACTTTTGAGCTTGAACCAGAAGTTATAATGGATAGGAGAATTAGACATCTTAGGAATCGTGAAATAGTGGAAATTTTAGTAAAGTGGTTTGCATATCCTATTGAAGATTCAACATGGGTTGGTTTAGATGAGTTTATGGAACATTATCCTTCTTTACAACTCTGAGGACAGAGTTCTTAAAAGAGGGGGAGAATTGTAAGATGCCACATTGATTTTCCACCCGGGAAAAAAAAAAAAGATGTGTAGGTAATAATGAAATTTTATGTTTAGGATATTCTGATCATGTCTGCAAAATTTTGTAGCAATAAGTTTTTACATTCTCTCTCTAAAAAGTTATCGCATGAAATCTGTATGTTAATTTTGAGCATGAAGATGAAGGAATTTGAAAAAGTGTTGTATGAGAGAAAGGTAGAGTACTCTTAGTAGAAAGACTTTACCTGATTGAATTTTTTGTAGTTCCTATGTTTTATGTCTCATTTGGTTCCATGAAGATAGGTTAATGAAGAGATTTTTCATGTTTTTTCATCTCTCTCTAGAATTTTCGATTTTGCAGGGCCCAAAAGTGATATCTGGAAGCAGATTTGGACCTGAGGAATCTCTAACACTATTGTACATATTTAAGAACTGAATATTTTTGTCTCTCACAAGCTCAAGCTGATTCCTCACCATTTTTGAGTTACAGGGCTTGGAAAAGTGCCGTTTTCCAACACTTAAAAAAAAAAAGAGAAGCCTTCATTAATTCATCTTATTCATGTTCACGGATTTAGAAAATGCACATGGGTATATAGGTTATTTTTGGGTGATTGACGTGTGTGTGTGAGTGCGTTGCAGGGATCACCTCTATTTTTGCAGGTACGATTCTTGATGGTGGACATGAAAAGTAGATGCATAGGTGGTCTGGAAGTCTTGCATGAGACATGCGAAAAGACGCTATCTTGGAGCATGTAGATTCTAAAAGTGGAGGTCTAGGAAGGCGTGATTGGTCGTGCGCTGGCGAAAGGTGGAGATCCAAAAAGACGAAGACTGAGAGATAGAAAAGGAGGATGGGCATACAGTCATTACGATCGTTTTTCGGCTTCTGGAATTGCAATTGAGATTGAGATTGAGATTGAGATTGAGATTGAGATTGTGATTGAGATTGGGATTGAGATTGTGATTGTGATTGAGATTGGGATTGAGATCAGCTCGGGGGTGGTCGAGTGGATGAGGCTTCACATTGAAGCTATTTGATAGATTTTGTAATGCAGATCAGTACTACTTGTAAATCTACACAGATAATAAAATTCTCTCTCTTCTTGTTCTGCGTATACTCTGTTTTCCTTCTTTATAGCTTGTGGTGTCAAGGCCTATTATTCTGTGTGGGATTGTGATTCAAGATTAGGAGACTTGTTACATACAAAATGGAACAACCTAGTGAGGTAGGCTCCATCATGATTTACGAATTCAAGGACCGAGATACTCCTGGAAAGGTTGTATACCTGGATGATACTTCAGAACGAGTATTTGTAGTATCGGAGCATGCAAGACTTGTCTACACATGGAGAGGCGAGTTAATATTTCCCCCATCACGAACAAATGTAAACACTAGCCATCAGGGTGCTGGAACATCCTCAGTCCATGGTATTCAAAGAGAGAAGAACAAAGAGAAACCAGAAGTAAGTTTCACTCATCCCATAGGGAGAGATAGACCAACCATGGACACCGATAGATTGGAAAGACAAAGGGAACCTAGGATACCAGGTGATATAGATGATTTTCCTCTACCTAGACCACGTGAACACCCAAGGATACTAAGACCCACTCAATTAGTAAAGTCAAGGAAGAACTACTTTGATGGGACAGGAGATCCCTATGACCATGTTGCGGAATTCAAGCAAGTGCTACGAGGAGAGCAAGTAGAAAACATGTTCACACAATACAATGCATTTGGAATAACGTTAAAGAATACGGCTTTAACTTGGTTCCAACCCTTGCAACAAAGGCAATTTAGAGATATTCATCGCTTGTTAGAGTCATTCATCATGGAATTCGGTAAAAGTGGAATCAAGCATGATACTTCTTTGTTGATTCATAGTTTCAATCAGACCCCTCAGGAAATAGTTAGATTGGCAGGACGTAGGTTTAGACAATATGTTGAAAGATTTCCGATGCAAGAGTTACCCTCACATGCCAAGCAAGTGTCATTGTTTTTAGATGGCCTCTTGAGCTCTAAACTACGCTCCTATGTATACTTGAAGGAACCCAAAAAACTAGAGCAATGTGTGAGAATTTGTATAGACATTGAGGACAATTTAGGAGATGACTTGGAACTCTCAAAAGTCTATAAGGACTCAGATTGTTCATCTCTAGCATCCTCAAAACTTTCTAGCTCGATAGAGGACCTAACAGAAAAAGTGGCCCAGAAACTAGGAGTTTCTAGTAAACAGATGCTTAGGTTAACAACAAACAAGCGTGGTTATGCTTGTGGTGGTGATCATATGGCAAATGTGTGTCCCAATGTAACACAACCACAAACCAACCCTGGTGGCCAATACTCTACGATTGAGAGACGATACACGAATCACATTGCTCAGGACTTCCCATACAACAAACAAGTAGTACGACAGAACTACCCGCAAGCATACCCCCAACTAGGAAGGTATCAAGGCCAAATACAATGCTCAGCCTCATTACTATAGGACTCCACAAAATTATCCTTATCACGCTCAACGGAGACCTCAATGTGTTTTAGCTCAGCAGCCACCCCCACCAGCTAATGTCATCCCAGTTAAATACGTTGTTGCAGAAGAGAACCTCAATAGGGCTATAATACCTTCTTCACCCCTGATCACTGGAAGTGACCCTAATTCTAACAGTTTTGAATCTACCCATGTAGATAGTCCACGTGCATATTATATAGAGTCACTAGAACATACAGAAGCATATCAATATGATAGTCCACCATTGGAACCCAGTTGCGAGCCCGATTATGCTAATGTGATGTATGAAAACCCTAATCCACCACCCCAGTTAAGACACCAAAGACCACTGGGTCCTAGAGGACCATGCTTTAGGTGCCAAGGAGAACATTTCATAAAGGATTTTCCACATCCTCCGATAGTAGGACAGTCATAATACTATAACATACAAGGTTTTTGTGCTGAGTGTGGTAAAGAGCATGGCATCAAAGATTGTCCCAAGAATGCTACTAATGCTTCAAAAGTGACACCCATCAATGTGATAGGTATTATACATAACACAGATGGATCCAACCCTACATACGTGCCTATCCAAGCTATAACAAGAGCCCAGGCACTCTTACAGAATCAATAGCTTAATCCTGAAAAAGTAGCCGGAACTAGTGAAGTTGGAGAGTCTAGTAGCAAAAAGATGAAATCTTGGAAAGATTCCAGAGAAAGAATTAAGAGGAAATGGAGTAAAAAGATATCTGAGTTGGAAGGAAGTTTAAAGGAATCTAGAGCCAAAATCCTAGAATTGACTTCTCAAGAATCTAATCGGGAGAATCTAGCTCAGAGATCAGGATCAGTTCTAGCTGAACCCATACCAAAAAACCTAGACATGATGTTTTGTGCATATTAGGCGAGATTAAAAGAAGGGCCCCAGACAATCGAAATGAGTAAGAACTATCCATGAGCAGACTTAGAAATTGAGAGGACTAAACTTTGCATGAAGATGGTATAATTAGCACAAGCTATGTTCGAAGCCTCTCATTATCCTAATTGGAATAACATAGCAAAACCTGAATTACACTTTCAAGGACTACTGGAGAGGTTAGAATACTTCGTCAATAGCAACGAGAAAAATAATCTGCATAGAAACCCTTTTGTCTTTGAGACACAAGAAAGGAATGCATCATCCCTGTCTCAAGTACCAAATATAGAGATTGAAGACATCTGTCTTCCATACATAAGTATTCACATTAATTTCTAAGAGAAATCCAAGAAGAGAAGTGGAGAAAAGAACAAGGAACCCATCCTCCTATCCAAGAAATAGACGACTTGCAGGAATAATTTCCCTAAGACATCCCCTCTATTTATGATGATGTAGAGGAAGAACAATTGAGTGAAGACACAAATTTTGAATCCAATTCTTTGCAAGAATTACCTCAGTTCATAGGACCTTGGGAAGCCGAGTCGATCAGCATGAGAGCACCCATGATAATAGTGAGGAATGAAGAATCAGTAATCCCTAGAAACATGGAAGTGATCAAGAATACTAAAGTACAGTGTCACCTCACTCTAGAGGAGTTGTTGAAGCTTAAACCAGAATTGTGGAAGCACGTAGCAAACCAATTCCCTGGGCTTGCTACTACTCACTGCCAAATAGGATCGCACAAGAAGGTACCAAAGATGCCGGTAGAACGAATTGGAGATGTGAGCGAGGGAGAGGAAGGTAACACTTATCTTCTAATAACCCACAAGGGCTACACCACCAAAGCCATCTTAGATTCAGGAGTTGGAGTAGCCATCACTACTACTGCTTTATGGAAACGTTGGGGTAAGCCAGCATTAAGACACACTAGGATGAAGCTACAAATGGTTGATGGACATATAGAAAAAGCCATTGGGCTTACTAGAAGGCATATCCCTCACCACTTGTGGTGTGGAGTTTGGACATACTTTCACCATGTGATTTTGGGAAAAATCATGCTTACGAGATGATTTTAGGACAACCATTCATGCGTCAGTTGCAAATCATACAAGATTGAGGAACTAATTCTTTGTACTTTCAACATTTAGGAATGACTACTAAAGTCAATCTCAAAGACTATTCCCATTGAGATGTACCCCCAATACAATGGAATACCATCCATAAGACAGAGGAAGAAATAGAGTCGGTACACTCATTGGAATCACACCCCTCATGGTTGCACGAGGACACCCATCTATGGATGTGTAAAGTAGCAAAACAAGAGGAAGAAAGATTAGAAGCTAGGACCTTAGGTTCAGAACGACATCCACGAACCCTTCAAGACCCAGCTTATGCACCTATAGTATTTCTAGATGAGGAATTCGAGCCTCATGGTTGGTAGAAATCTTAGCTACGATGGACATAGCCGTGAATGAAGAACAATGGACCCCTCATTGTGATGAGGACGGATATGACATTTCCATTTTTATGATTGAACCTATCGAGGAAGACTTTATCCTAGAAGAATGCATGGAAGTGACCCAAGAACAAGACGAGAGTAGTGAGGAGGATCTAGAATCCATAATCATGGAACCCTTCTGTTCCACAGAAGAGGAATACCTTTACTTTGTAGAATCTAAAAACCCTAAAGAGGAAAAGGAAAGTCAAATGGAACAACTTGAGCCATCGATAAAAGATACAGAGAGCAAGCAAAAGAAGAGAAAGAAATCACTTAAGATAGAAGAAGAAGAAGAACCACTCATGGAAGTACTTGAGAATTTCAAGAAGTATGAAATAGAAGATAGAAGAATTATGGTACGAATGCCTAAAATAAGAGCTAACATTGGAGAAGTATATGATAATCGAGAAAAACCAAAAAAATCATAGTTACCATAGAAAGAGAAGAAGAAAAATGTACATACATAGGGCATGATTTGACTAGTGAAGAAGAAGAAGAGTTGATTGCTCTATTGCGAGAATATCGAGATGTGTTTGCTTGGAGTTACAAAGATTTGAAAGGAGTAGACCTAGATATATGCTCCCATAGAATTCCTATGACTCCAGATGCCAAACCTACGAAACAGAAACCATACACGTACAATGACAACTACACTGCTAAGATTAAAGAAGAGATAGATTGTTTGATAGAAGTAGGATTCATTTACAAAATTGAGCATATCGAATGGGTATCCCCCATTGTGGTCGTGCCCAAGAAGAATGGAAAAGTGCATGTGTGTATTAACCTTAAAAAAGTTAATGCCGCCACGATTAGAGACAGTTATCCTCTTCCTATCACAGAACACTTATTGGAAAGAGTTGCGGACAAGGAAGTTTAAAGCTTTCTTGATGGTTTCTCATGCTATAATCAAGTAGCCATTGCTCCAGAAGATCAACACTTAATGGCTTTTGCCATAGAATGGGGCATATTTGCATTTCGCGTGATGCCATTTGGGCTGACAAATGCACCCACCACTTTCCAACGACTTATATGCCATGTTTTTAAAGAATTCTTACGCAAGAATTTGGAAGTTTATGTCGATGATATATGTACTCATTCAAATATGAGGTAGACTCATATCCCAGAACTAAGGCAAGTATTTGACAAATGTCGAGAATATCAGGTTCGTTTGAACCCAAAAAAGTGTGTTTTCATGGTTAGACAAGGCAAAATTCTAGGACACATTGTGTCAAAGAACGGAATTTCGACGGATGAAGAAAAGGTGAAAGTAATTGTAGACCTACCTAGACCAAATAACGTAAAAGAGGTACATGCCTTCATGGGTCATTGTGGTTATTACAAACAATTCATACACATGTATGCAATCATAGCCAAGCCTCTGTACTCTCTTTTGACCAAGTTTGAATGGACAGATGAATGTGAGAATTCATTCAATGAACTTAAACGATGCTTGTGCTCAACACCAATATTAATAACCCCAGATTGGAGCAATTCATTCCATGTACATGTGGATGCATCCAACTATGCCATAGGATGTGTGTTGGCACAACCCATGAATGAAGGTAATATATATCTCCCCATAGCTTATGTGAGCAGAAAGAAATTACACCACTACGGAACATGAAGGATTAGGAATGATCTTCGCAGTGAAGAAATTCAGGCATGATTTGTTGACAAATAAGTTCAAGTTCTTCATGGATCAGCAAGCATTATTGTACTTAGTCAATAAGCCTTGTAACATCGGAGGACTAATATGATGGTTTCTATTACTCATGGAGTATGACTTTGAAGTAGTATTTAGGAAGGGAAAGACACACCTTAGACCTAACCACCTCTCAAGATTAACCTCAGGAGAAGCTCCTCAAGGAATAGTGGATGAATTACTTGATGCATATTTGTTTAACCTTGAGATAGTACCAGAATGGGCTAAGCCTATTGTTCCTATTCTCACATTTGGACCCAAGAATCCTAGGATAAGGATCAAAGAAGGAGAGATTACCAAGTCACAAAGATATCAAATAATAGCAAGAAGTATATATAAACAGGATAATCATAAAATTCTTACTTGTTGTGTAGATGAATGAGAACACGCAAATTGGTTGCAATTGTCACATGTAGGTGCATTAAAGCAACATCATTCAGAACATCGTACATTGCAAACTCTACATGGAATAGGAGTATATTGGCCTTCTATGGAAGCAGATGTCTACAAGTCGTGTAAAGAATGCCCTATCTATTGTGAAAGACCACCGATAGAACATGCCATGTTATATCACATGTCTCTTACACCAGAATGAAGTGAACCTTTAGTGATGTACTTGAGGACAAAAACATTCCCTCAAGGAATGACCTTAGCATGACAACGAAGTCTAGAGAAGGAAGCACAAGACTATTCACTTATTGGAGACAATCTATACAAATGAGGAAGAGATAGATACCTAAGACAATGTGTTCATGAGAGCGATTATTTGAGTGTACTAGAGACTGCACACCAAGGTGTTGTAGGAGGTCATTTTGGCCCCGATAGGATAATCAAAGCCATATTCTTTGCAGGATATGGTGGCCCACTCTTCACATGGATGCACATACCTATGTTAAGAGATGTGTTGTGTGCCAAAGAACTCAATTTCCTATTCGTAGAGATGAAATGCCACTGAAACCCATGATGGAAGGAGGTGCATTTTCCAAGTGGGGTATAGATTTTGTAGGACCCATTAACCCCCTTGCAAAATGCACTCATGCGGAATACATCATAGTTGCGATAGATTATCTTACCAAATGGGTAGAGGCCAAGGCTGCAAAAAAGAATGATGCACACACGACTGCAAAATTCTTATTTGAAAATGTCTTTACAAGATATGGACTGCCTATAGAATTAGTGAGTGATAGAGGAACTCACTTTCTAAACCAAGTCATTGAATATTTTTTATAGGATTTTATGGTGATTCACAAGAAATCTACACCATATCATCCTTAGGCCAGTGGTCAAGTAGAAAGTACTAACAAGATCCTTTGAACTGTATTGATGAAACTCATGAACAACAAACGTTCAGATTGGGACAAATAGTTACACCACGCTGTTTGGGCATATCGAGTGGCCTACAAGACCATACTCAATGTGACTCCCTTTTAGATGGTTTTTGGTCAGAATGTTGTGCTTCCTTTGGACTTCTTGATACCCGCCCTTAAGGTTGCACAAGAACATCAATGGACCAGCCATGAATTATCATCAAGAATAATGGACTTGGAACGATTAGGAGAAACCAGGCTGAAAGCAGCAGCAGGCATATATGCAGCAAAGAAACAATAGAAATCTTATTACGACGCACGTGAAAGACAAAGGCTTAAAAGAAGGAGATTTAGTCCTAGTGTATACACTAAAATAGCATGCATGGAAATTAGAAAAGAGAGGTTATGGACCTATGGTCATTAACAAACTCTCGACAAGTGGAGCAGTACAATTAGCCACCCTAGAAGGAGAGATAATGCCGAATTACATTAGCGGCTGCAGAGTCAAGCTTTATCAAGAACCTCTTACTGAGGATATGCTTAGAAGGCTCACATTCACAAATAAGCATAAGGAGGAAGAAAAGAGAATATGCGCAGAAGATAGAATGCATTAAGCGCATGAAGCTAAGAAGACAAGGACTAGGGAGAGAACATTATAACCATCTGGAAATAACACCCAGATACCCCATGGCCATGTGTCAAGGAAAGTCAATTACTCATCCTAGCATAGCTAGCTGAGCCACATCCTACATCACAACCACCAGAATTTCAAGAATTCCCAGGACCAATGTCGATTGATGACCCTCCTAGGGGATACACCAAAAAAATTCATCGTAATTCTCAATGGTTTCAAGGGTTAGCAGGACCTTTAGCGGATGTAGACTTTATTTTTTATGCGATGCTCACTTTTGACAATCATAAGTGGGGCAAGTATCAATTTTTCTCCAGAGAATTTGAAGCACTTCAAAACTCAAAAGAGTTAAAGCATGTTTGGGCTAGAGCAGGTTTTACGGAATATTTCAGTGATCCATTGCCCAAACCCGATTTTTATAGATGCTACTATCTGATAACTACACTTCAGGCCTCCGAGAATAAGGACTTGCCTAGAACTTTCATTCTCCCATCTTTGGTAAATGACCCATCGTACAAGAAGCTCTATCTTTCAAAAGATCTCATTAGGGAAGCAGTTAAGATCCACGGAACTCACACACCCATAGAGCACGAATGGCTGATTCCAGAGCCCATGAAGCGTGGTGATGTTGTGAAATGGGAAAACATTTTGGCCATTCCACCAAAACTCTCTAAGCCGTTACGCATATGTCTTCAACACTTTGCATTCCCAGCTCAGGATCGCTTCACTATTCCTCACAAGCGTATTTGCTTCGGATTATACTTAGCTTGTATTGGGCCCCAATCCATAGATATGGCTAGTTGTATTATCAAGTAGTTGTATTTAGCATAGATGGGAAAGAAAGCATGTCATCCATGGTTGTTGCGCTCTGACTCGAATTGTTTACATGTTTTTGGCATATGATTTGCCCATAGAACATGCAATGACTAGCGAGGAGTTAAAAGCATTCAAGCGAATGACCAAAAAGGCCAAGAAAGCTAGCAAGGCATGGGCAGGCAAATGCATGCGCGGTTCTCTCCCATGCTTAAAAGTTCTAGAGTCCATGTTGCCTCAGTAGTCCCCAGAATAGTCACCAATGGAACCCCCTACACTTGTACAACCCATCCATATATGCCTGTCACGACCTGTTATCACAAAAGGTACTACTAGTGCGATGATTTCTCAAGCCACCACAATTCAGGAACCCACCAGTACAGAAGGAGAAATTCCCACCACCATTGATGCGGAAGCATTCACTTTCCCTATACCTAACTTGGAAGCAGAACCAACAAACACCACCTTTGACTTCGAAATGCATGATGCTTTCTTGAGTGAATTCCAATTTTCAGAAGGGCAAGTCTTCTCACAAGAGTGTGAATGTCCCAGTTAACCTACCACACCCCCTGATCAACCACATGAGCAAGTAGTCTCCAACTCAGAAGAAGAGAGGACAGAAACTGACAATGAAGGCGGTGATGATGAAGCCAGTTAGGATAGCCACGACTCTCAAGAAGATGTGCAGAATGATGAACAAGAACAGCAAACTGAGACACAAGGCGACACAAGTACGCATGAAGACGACACGTTTGAAGCAGCTACTTACACGTTGGCAATCAAGAAACTATACCGCACTATGCAGGCAGTTTGGGCACACAGACAACTCTCCGAAGAAGAAAGTCAAGCGATTTTAAAACAGGAACTCACTACAGGAGGATTTGAAGAAGCTTACATTCAAGTCTTTAGAGAATTGCTTAAATCAGTCGGAACGAATGAAGCACTTCACTATTTGCAGAGGAAACCAGTACCGAAGTTCAACCCACGATGAATCCGTTTGCTATGCAAATCGGGTCAGTATATTCGTGTACCAATGGATGCCCAATCTTTGCACCATGCCAGGGATGTAGGACTTACTCCAGAAGACACTATTGAAGAAGCGACCATAATCATTGACTCCCCACCTCATCCTTCTATTGTAAATACCACTATTGTTGTTGAAGTACCCATCGCTCCACCTGCTTCTCTTTCACCTCCCGCTCCCCTAGTCTCTCTTGTACACCCTACCTCTCCCAGACCATCCACGTTCCTTGATGGTGTGGTTGCAGAAGCCCTAGTTGCCTCAACCCCACAAACTCTTCCTGCAACCCTCCCACCTATCCTCCCTTCCCTAGCTCCCACCATTCCATCCAACCCATTTCTCACTCCATCCTTTCCTTCTTTCCCCACTCCTCCTAGACCTCTATTCCCTTTTCCCCCTCCCATGAACTTTTCACCCGTCTCACCTCCCCACCCTACTATATTCCCTCTATCCTCCCCTCTATACCAAGCAATACGAGAAACCCAACCTATAAATTATTCGTCAACCTTTGTAAATCCCATATTCACACCCACTCGTGCACCCCACTATCACTCCACTCTTCACAGTCACTGCACTCGACACCACGTCCAGTGACATGGACATCTCACCACCCACAGCACCACCACTCACCTCACCTCTTTTACCACCCCATTTAGGCATGCCAGACTTCTCCACAATCACCACTGCATCCACTTTCCCATCCCTATTTCCCCTTCCCCTTGCATCAACCCCCACACCCACAGCATCTTCACGCACTCCCCCATTATTATTGTCGCCCACAATCAACACCCCTTTTTGCAATATGTTTTCTTGCATGACATAAGTTAGAGATGAATTCGCATCTCTAGGGACGAGCTAGCAGACATTACAACAAACAACTGCATATTTAAAAGCGCAACTAAACTCGTTATCAATTGAAAACACCTCCCTTAATGCATGCTATCAAGAGCTACACAAGGCCTACAATGCCCTCAAACTAGAAAGTGAATAGAAGACGAAGGAAGCCATTGTAGATATCGACAACCTATTACACACTCAAATAGTCAGAAATGCAACCCTCACTCGAAATATGGGACTGTTGCGACACCACCTAGTACCGACCAAAAGAGAATCAACGATTGCAGGAATAGAACACAGAAAACCTTGAAGAAGCCTTAGATCAACCGAACGAACCTCTACATCCTAGCCGCTTTAAAGCCGTCCCCTCTCAATCTATGAAGATATTATTAGAAGATCATGCCAGACTCCTAGAAGATTATGAAAATATGAATGAAGCATATCAAAAACTCAAGGACGATCATAAAATGCTACAGTTGGGAACACCTGCACACCAACCACCACCAGCTCCTGAGGTCATGCCTCTAGAGATCATAGAAGAACTCAATACACTAGGTGCTTAGGTACTTACTCTTCAGGCACAGATTACTGCTTTCTCTGAGCCCCCCAGGCCTGATTCCCCACTTGAACTCCCAATTGATGAAGAGACTATGTCGATCCTGGTGGAGGAAACTTATGAAGAGGCCTACGAACCACAACCCATCCGAGGCGGACGTGTCATGGTTGAAGGCCAAGACACCTTTCAACTCCCTACCCCCGCATGGATGAAGTCAGTAGAAGAATTTGGACAGACCCACTCAGAGGAGGTTCAATTACATGGCATGGCTATGATAGAGGAATGCATTTTACAATCACCTTACTTTGCTCACTTGGCCCCTTGAAGGTATATCTCCGGCCATGAGCTTCAATATAAACCATATTTCATGCTAATGGCAGAATATCAATTAGTGATTGAAAAGGAGACAGGCAAGAAACCATCACATGCAACTCAGTTTTGAGCCTGTCAACTTACCACCGAAGACACCGAGTGGTGAAATCTTTCAACCAACTTGGCGCCAGGAGTTGTTACAAAAATATCCAGAAATGATGAGCACATGGGCCAAGGCACCACTCCATTTGAAGTATAACCCATGTTGGGGACCTATGCCAAGA
This sequence comes from Ceratopteris richardii, assembly GCA_020310875.1. Classification (NCBI taxonomy): domain Eukaryota; kingdom Viridiplantae; phylum Streptophyta; class Polypodiopsida; order Polypodiales; family Pteridaceae; genus Ceratopteris; species Ceratopteris richardii. Next base: position 139,090,913 of record CM035418.1, on the reverse strand, counting down.
TGTCGCTCCTGGAAGGCATTCACAATCAAAGTTGAGAATAATAAGCAGTGTCAGGACTGTCTTAATTATCCATATTTCCCCCTTGTGGACCCCCCATAGTCGGATACATGATGTCCATGATTCGCCACTCACTCCCCCGCTTACACGCATGTTGCCGCACATATGACTATGAAAATAGTTGACATGATGTAGACTATATTTAAAATCTTCCATCGTGTCAAGGCACTGCATGTTAACACCCCAGGATTTGAGCATGGTAATCAAGACTAAGCATATGATATGAGCATGACGCCATTGCTCCGGGTGTGTTATGCTTGGCACTGTCGAATCAAGTATTTAGCAGCATGCTATAAAACGACATTTGAAGAGATGTTCACTACCGAATTTTGGGAGTACCATTCCGAGGTTTTCATAAGCAGGCCCACACACCTACTTCAATTATTTGATTGTGAACAACTCGTGCACTCCACACACTACAGACTCCCGCCTCCCAATGAACTTCAACCCATAGATTGGGAAAAACTTGAAGCTGATCTTGCACGAGGTATTCGCATCGCAGAGCACACCCTCGCTCATGATCTCCTATAAAACTATATCCGACAGACCCCACAACAAGGCTCTGTCAAGGATGACAAACTCGAGAGGGAGGGGGGTGTTGGTAGTAGCCAAAGGCATAGACGACGAGGAAGTATGTGAAGGCGGATTACAACAAAGTAGTGGGGAGCTAGGAGATTTATTTTTTCCAAAGAAATATGTTTTATAATACTTTTCCAAAACTCTCAATAGTTATTTTCATCACTCTTGTACCATATATGTCATAAAATAATCACTTTTGTAATTAGTAGCTCCATTTTCTGCAAGCTTGAGGAGCTTAGGTGGAACAAGGCTACCAATTTTGGCAATTTTTAGACCTTGTTTAGACCTTCAAATAGTACCTAGAACCTATTTTTTAACTATGCGGACATTAGATGTGAAATCGGTCAAAACTAGTCCAAAAACTATGAATAGAGCTAGAGAGCTCATTTTTGAGGTTAGCAAGTGCGAGCTTTGAGATATTTTGAGCTTGTAATAGAGATCTTGAGCACTAGAGTCTATTTTACATATCTTCCATTGTGTCTTGCTCGTCTCTTCCTTGTGTGTGTGTGTATGTGTGTGTGAATCTCTATGCTTCTCACCTTCACTCTCACATCTCGTGTTCACAATCTTCATATCACTCCTATCTCTTCCACAGATTGACATTAAGGAGGTGGAGCTTCTTATCATGGTGTTTACCATTGTACTAGAGCAACATGTACTATTTGCAGTTGTCATAGGAACGGTCTTCCTAGGATTGTTTCATAGACGTTATTTTTGCCAAAGTCACATATAGCAAAGGTGTGTTCAAACTCTACACCACAAGTGGTTAGAGTTATCCCTTCTAGCAATCCTAGAGGTCTTTCAATATGGCCATCTGCCATCTGAAGCTTCATTCTAGTTGGTCTTAATGCGGGTTTGCCCCATTGCTTCCATGAGGAGGTGGTTGTAATCTCAACACCAACACTTGAATCTAAGATAGCTTTGGTTGTGTAACCTTGGTAGATGATTGGAAGATAAGTACTACCTTCTTGACCTTCACTCATGTCTCCTATTTTTTCTAGGGGTATCTCTGGGACTTTTTGCTTAGATCCTACTTTTGACATATTGGAACCAAGTTTTGGAACCTGATTCACCACATGTTTCCATAATTCAAGTTTTACTTTGAGCAGCTCTTCTAAGGTGAGATGGCATTGTACTTTAGTATTCTTCATGACTTCAGTGTTTCTTGGGATGTTGCTCTGCTTGGTCTCTTTATATAGATGGAATGTCTTGGGGAAATTGATCATGAAGATCATCAATTTCAAGAATAGGAGGGGGATTACCTTTCTCCTTGGCCCATTTCTCTTCTTGTATTACCCACAAGAACTCTTGAGAGTGTTGTTCAATTGAAAGAGGCAAACCATCATCCGTGGAATTGGGAACATAAACTTCCCTTGGTGGTGAGTTTTCTCTTTCAACAACTGGTTGAGCCTGTGGTGGTAAGAAACCTGCGGCTTGTTTACCAACTGCTCTAATCTTTCTAATAAGCCCTAGGAATGCAAACCTGGTTTGATAGAATTTGTCTAATTAAACAATTGATTGGCCTCAAGCATAACTTGGGCTAGTTCTACCATTCTCATGCACATTTTTTTCCGTTCAATCTCTAAATCTGCACTAGGGTAACTCTTGTCTAGGTTTGCAATTATCCACCCTTCTTGAAGTTGAGTCTGGTAGGCCTTGAACATCATGTGCAAGCCTTTTGGGATTGGATCTGTGAGGGTAGACCCCGGTTGTGGTCTATTTACAATGGGTGGTGGGTGTGGATGGATTTTTGGCATGCGAGGGGTTTTGAGATGTGATGTCTGCTATTTTTGTTTTTGCATCTTTTAGGATATCTTCTAGTTCGGATAACTTTCTAGCCCAGTTACGATCGGCCTTCTCCATGGTATCCTTCCATGTTCTTGTTTTCCTCTTACTAGGCTCTCCTGATTCACTTGACTCTGATTGTTCAACTAGCTTACTCTGTTTTAAGGCTTGTGCCCTAGTGACTGCTTGTATAGGAGCTATGTTAATGCCACTTGAACTTGAATCCACAACTAAGCCTACCACATTGATGGTTGTAACCTTGGGCACATTAGAGGGGCTCCTTGGACAATCTCTGGGAAGATGTTCCTTGCTGCACTCAGGACAAAATCTTTGTACTATGATGTTTTGTCCTTGTCCTGGAGCTGGTGGGTGGAGACATTCCCAAATGAAATGGTCACCGTGACATCTAAAACATGGTCTTCTAGGGGCTTGTGGTCTCATTTGTCTCAATTGGGGTCTCGGGTTAGGATTCGTATACATGACATTGGAGTATTCTAGCTCCCAGTTTGGTTCCATAGGTAGTGTCTCATATTGATACGGATAAGTCTCACTATGCTCAGGTGACTCTATGTAATAAGCTCGTGGACTATCTTCATGGGAGTAGTTAGAACTATGAGCATGAGGGTCATTTTCTAAGACCAAAGGGGTCATCCACACCAATGCTCTATTAGGGTTCTCCTCTACCACTGCATACTTAACATGAATCACATTTGCAGAAGTTTGCAATTGGTTTCCTAGGACTGGTTGTGTCCCATATGGTGCTTGATATGGTTGTTGGTATTGAGGGTGATTTGGTTGTTGTGGCGTATAATACGGCTGTTGGTACTGGTTTTCATACCTACCCTATTGGTAAGGTTGCTGATAAGTTTGTCTAATAGCCTGCCTATTGTAGGGACAATCTTGAGCCATATGGTTTGTGTATTTCATCTCAATAGTGCAATATGGAGCATTAGGGTCTCCTTGGGGTTGAGCCATCATCATGCAAGCATTAACCATGTGGTCTTCTCCACAGTTGTAACATCGCCTCCCTGAGGTGACCCTTGGTGTTTTTCTCTTTTGAACTCCTAGCTTCTTGGCAACCTGCTCAACTATCTCATCTATTTTAGTGGAGGTTTTGGAAGTATGACTAGTGGAACTGTCTAAATTCTTATAAAGTTTGGACAATTCTAACTCTTCACCTAGGTTGTCTTAGATATCAATACACATTTTCAAGCATTGATCTAGTGTGGTTGGCTCTTTGAGATATACATATGCTCTAAGTTTCCCACTCAAAAGTCCATCTAAAAATAGGGAAACTTGTTTTGCTTGTGTAGGTAATTTAGGTGTGGGACATCTCTCCATATATTGTTTAAAACTCTGTCTAGCTAGTCGAACTATTTCCTGGGGTGTCTGCTTGAAGCTATGGATCAAGGATGATGTGTTATGCCTAGTATCACTCTTGGAAAATTCTACAATGAATGCTTCTAGCATTTGACCTATATTTTGGTAGTTATGACTGTTTAGGGGCTAAAACCAAGCTAGGGTAGTACCCTTGAGAGTTAAACCAAATGCCTTGAATTAGGTGAACAAGTGCTCAACTTGTTCAACTCTTCACACTTGTTTGAACTCAGCCACATGATCAGAAGGATCTCCTAAACCATCAAAGTAGTTCTTCATTGCCTTGACCACTTGAGATGGCCTAAGGGTTCTTGGGTACTTTCGGGGTCTAGGCAATGGAACATCATGTTCATCTCTTTCATGCCTATTTTCTCTATGTCTCTCTCTTCTAGGTCTTTCATCTTCAAGTCCTGATCTATCTCTACCCATGGTGTGTGCAAAGCTTACCTCATGTCTCTCTCTTGTTCGTTCTTGTTGTGCTTCATGAGCTTGGGATTATCCTAGTCCTTGGAGGCCATGGATAACATTAGGTCTTGGTGGAGGGAAAATCAATTCACCCTGTATGCATGCTTGTCATGCTCTATTACCGAGAACATTCTCTCCAAGGTCTTATCTAGATAGACAACTTTGCATGGTATCTCCAGATCCTTGAACTCATAGATGGAATATGCCTATTTGACTAGGTTGATCTGGCTTGAATCTCCAAAAGGCTTCCTCCATTTCTCTATTCAAGAATAGTTCTATGATTTTTTTGTCTTGAGGGATCCAATTTGGAGTGATCAAGTCAAGACTGACTTACCTCTAGGAGTCTTGGGTTCTTCTCCTACATCTCCTTGCTATAGGTCTCCTATCTCATTCTTAGGAATGATGTTTCCAAACTCATCTATCCCATCTAGTAAGCTGGTGACCACATACATGGTTCCTTGCTTATCAATGTATGCACCCTCTTCAAATTTGACCACTAGGTGTTCAAGTCTGAAGGGTTGATCAGGGTTTTTGAGTTGAATGATTGATCGCCTCAGGCCATACTCATACATGTGTGCACCTAATTGGCTGGTCCTAATATATTCCAATTGTGTCTTATAGGGACCTTCTGGTGTCTGTAAATGGGTAGTGATTGAGCCACCTATAGGTCTTTCCATGGAAAAGACATTTCTGAATCATTTGTGTCAGAACTGAGTATGTAGGGATAATCACTAAGTTGTTGTTCCCACAACATAGTTGTATGATTCACACTAGCTTCAGAGGATTTGATGCTTTGTCTATCTCTTCCTAGGTGTCTACTGATCTCAAGTTCATAAGCTTTGTCTACAAGTCTCAATTTTCCCTTTTGTATTGTTAAAAAATTCTATTGAGCTCCTTTGGTTTCTTCATCCCACCTAAGAGTCAACTTCAAATTACCCTATCTAAAAATCAACGCATTATCCCACCGTGTAGGATTCAAAACGAGCTTTCCAACGAGCTATAGATCTCAAAAAATGGACTTTGGATGAAAACATTATGTCAAATCGGGCTCTTGGGGGCCAAAACAGAGAAACAAGATGCTATGAGAAAATCACGATTTTGACTGAAAATCGCATTCTGAGCCACTGGAATGTAATTCTTAAAAGTCGCACACATACCAAAAGGGCGTAGCACAAACAGTTGTAAACTTTTGATTAATGAAAAGAAGCGTGTGTGAGACAGAGGGTATGTTGTCACCGGACTGTGGTCTGGGCGAATGCCTGAAGTGGAGCATAGTGCGCATTGTGGACACTCTGAGTATTCTGTCTCTCTGTAATTAAGTTCAGTAATGTGTTAAGTCTTTGTTGAAGTATTAAGTTAATCTGATATCACGGTAAAGTGAAGAAGTTGCGCATTCGTATGTATTGTAGCGAAGAACAGTGTAATGCACATAACAGATACGTATCTGAAAGATAGTTTAACTTTAAACACTAAGTCGGTGTAGTAGCACATAATTGGATTTGTTGAGTTTGGGAAAATACAAACAGGGCCTCTGTTTTACAGACCCCTAACCATCCCAAAAACCCAGATTTTATAGTAGTTTAAACATTAGTTTAACACTGGCACTGTTTGTGGGAAATGGAGTAGCCAGTTGAAGAAAAAGATTAAAGATCGACGAAAAATCCTCCGATATATGTCGATAACACACTCCGGCGAATCGTATCCTAAACACCAAAGTGATCTACATCCCTGGGCAGTTCCGAATTTGTTAGGAACACCTGCTGGTGGTAGAAACGAAGAACAATCAAGTTCAGTTGTAGAAGACCCAGTCCAACAGGTCGGTGGCAATTTTAGTGGCAGTTTGGTGTTGTGCAGAAGCAGTTCGGTAGCTTGGGAGGGTAATCTAGTGCGTTCCAGTGATAGTCTGATACCTTCTGAAGACAATATGTTCGTTTCTGGTAGTACTTCGATGTTGTTCCGTGATAGTTCAGCGCTCTCCGGTGACAATTCGGTGATCTCCGATGACAATTCGATACTTTTTGATGATCTTCGGTGATAGTGCACTATTGTTTGGTAGGAATTTGCTGCATTCACCATTTTTAGGTGCAAGTTTAGCCAATTTCAACACTAAGGGTGAGAAAGGGCGGTTAGATTTTGAGCTAAGTAATCGGTTCAGAGACATCTTAGGATCGAAAAGTTGGCAAAGTGACCATACGGTCCAAGAACATCAAGAAATCCATCCCCAAAGTTCAGGCAACATGAGTAGTTCACAGCAACAACAACAACAACAAAAACAGCAGCAACAACAACAACAACAACAATAGCAACAGATTAATCCTCCGCGTCCGGTGCCAGCCAGAGTCACGTACACAAAATTCGGAGGTTTTTCGAGAGATGATCCCAACGCGCATGTGCGGACATTTGAAATTAATTATGCAGTTTTGAATTACCTAGCAGACCCTGCTTATAAGGCCATCGTGTTCCAATCAACTTTGGTTAATGAAGCTGCTCACTGGTTAACTGAGTATGACTTGAATCATTTCCGGCAATATGATGATGTGAAGGATGCATTTCTGCAACGATTCCGGTTAAAGAAAAACCCAGCAGAAATTTTTGATTACGTGCAGAATAACAGGCAAAAGGCACACCAGAATGTACAAGACTATGCCACTTTATTCCGGACTCATTTACGGTAGCTATTGCCAGTGCATGCCAACTTACCAGACGATGTCATTACTCAATTGTTCATAAACGGATTAAATCCCCAATTGAAATAGATTATGATCATACAATGTGTGGGAGGAATGACCTTGGATGCCGTAATTGCAATGGCTTTACAATTAGAAAATAAAGTGGGTGGATTCACTAAAGATTTAGAGTGGTTGAAGGCATCCAAACATTCCCATGAGGATCCTCTAAAACAAATTTATTGTACTAAATGTAAAAATGCAGGGCACAGCAGCTCATCATGTGCTCTGAATCATATGTACTGTGCTATTTGCCACACAACGGACCATACTATGGAGACTTGTCCTTATAATGCAAAGGTACAAAGTAGAGCGGCTGTCAATGCTATCATTCAGGAACAAGGGCAACCGGCCAGTCATTACATACCACCACAAATGAGGAATACTCCTTACCAAGGATACAAGAATTATCGAGGAGTACGATCAACTAACTTTGGACAAACACGGTGGAATGCGGGCCCATCAGGTGAAGCTTCATCTCCTCCACCACCTAAATGTCATTTTTGGGGTGAAATAGGGCATATCCGTAGGTACTATAAAGATGCGGCTGAGTACGATAAAAAGAAAAAGGAATGACAACACCCGATGGTGAACATGGTGGAAATTTCAATAGTCGACACTCAAACAACAGTAGTGCAAACACGCTCGGGAAAGCAATTACAGCCAGCGGTGGAGATTTTTGAACCTGGAATTTGTGAACAGCAGAAGGTGTTTACTAAAGCAAGCAAGTGGGCAACCCAGGAACAAACTATTTTTCCTGACCCAGTTCCAGTGACACAGCAAAGTATACCACAGGCAGTATCGGAAGGAAGAAATTGGACCCAAACAATACCGGAGTCCCCATCGGACACCGTACCGAAAACAACAAAATTTGATCTGATGTGGGATGTCTTATCTAAGGCGTCCATTACACTACCATTGGGATAATTATTGGCTTTGGTTTCTGGCGTGCGCCAATAGTTCCAGTAGCACGTCAGTCCAGGACCTTCATGTGCCCCTTTGACAGCAACAATCCAGCCCGAACTTGATCGGACGGTGGATCATACAGTGCCCTTGATTACGGTCTGGTATAAGAATCATAAAATCACTCACGTATTAATTGATGGAGGTTCCGGTGTAAACATTGCAACAACAGGACTTTGTTAATGGATGGGATGGACACAAATCGAACCTGTCCAATTTTTTGTCCGAATGGCTTATCAATCCCGAGTTCATCCGGTGGGATTGGTGCGAGGGATTATCAGATACCTTCCAAGATAACTTACTGAAAGTACTACGTGAATTCTCTGATGTGTTTGCATGGGATTATCGGGATATGAAAGGGTTGGACCCGCGTATCTATCAGCATCGGGTTATATTGAAACTAGATGCTCAGCCTATTAAACAACCGAGCTATAGAATGAATCCTCACTATGCAGCCCAGGTCAAAGTAGAATTAGATCGATTGCTTAAGGTTGGGTTTATTGCCCCTATCGAGCATGCGGAGTGGATTTCCCCTATTGTCATAGTTCCTAAGAAGAATAAGCAATTACGGATATGTGTGGACTACTGAAAATTAAATGCAGCAATAGTACTTGATCCATTCCCTCTGCCATTTCTGGACACAATGTTAGATGATGTGGCAGGTCATGAGATGTACTCCTTTTTGGATGGATATAGTGGTTATAACCAAGTACGAATGGCGGAGCAGGACATTCCAAAGACAACATTTATAACCAATTGGGGCATCTATGCATGTACAGTGATGTGGTTTGGTCTACGAAATGCTCCAAGTACATTTCAGCGTTGTATGCAAGAAGTTTTCTCTCCTTATCTAACCACATTCATGAGAGTTTACTTGGATGACTTCTCCTTATACGGTGATACTTTGGCGCATTTGTACCATTTACGGTGCTATTTTTCAAAGTGTCGAGAATACCGTTTGTGCTTAAACCCAAATAAATCTGTATTCTCTATATCTTGCGGCAAGTTTCTAGGGCACATTATCTCAAAACAGGGGATCCAAGTTGATCCAGATAAGGTGAAGGCCGTACTGGAGGCACCTGCTCTTAAGACACCCAAAGAAGTGATGCGCTTCTTGGGACAAATCCGGTGGCATGGGCGACATTTGCGATGGCTTGATCATCTGGCCACGCCAGTCAATCGACGATAATCAATACTCCTCATCAGTTTGAATGGACTGAGGCATGTCAACTCTTTCGATCGGTTGAAAGCACTGTTAATGCAGGTTCCTATTTTACAAGCACCAAACTGGGAACACCCCTTTCACGTCTTTGTGGATGCAGCCGATATTGCAATTAGCAGCGTGCTGATGCAGCAAATGGATAAATGGTTCCACCCAGTGTATTATGCGAGTCGCACATTAGCTCCGGTAGAGCGCAATTATTCAGTCATCGAACATGAATGTCTCTGAACATTACTTTCTGCTCCAACCAGTTTTGCCTCTCGAACCCTTTCAGAAATGGGGTTTGGATTTTATCGAACCAATCACACCTCCTACGACACTTACCAGTAACATATATATTCTTACCTGCACAGATTATGCAACTAGGTGGGCCGAAGCTTGGGCTCTACGGTCAGCCACAACGATTGCGGTCACTAAATGTTTGATGAAAGATATTTTTCCATGCCATGGTTTACCTTTGGAGATTGTGATTGATCAAGGTACGCACTTTGCAAACACATTAATGCAAGTGCTTACTCATACCTTCCAGATTATCCATAAGTTCAGTTCCCCATACTATCCATGAGCGAATGGCCTCGTCGAGAGCACCAACAAATCTCTGTTGAACATCTTAAAGAAACTGGTATTAGATTGCCCAGAGAGATGGAACCAATTCCTACCTGTCGTATTATAGGCTTATCGTACAACATATAAAGTGGAGACCGAAACAACTCCCTTCAAGTTGGCCTATGGTTTGGAGGCAATTGCTCCTATGGAACTGATGGTTCCTAGTCTACGAGTGGCACTAGAGCAAAAATTACTACCGAACAAATCATTCCCTTTCTGATTGGATGCTTTACGGTCTCTGGATGAACAGGGCCTCGAGAGTTTTCTAGTGCTGCAGGAAGTTCAGCTAAGACAAGAAAGAACCCACGATCGTTTCCTTAAAACCCCCGTGTTTACCATCAACCAATTAGTTCTCTTTTATAATGCTAAATCTAACCGATCCGCCGGAAAGTTTAAATTGTGCTGGTTCGGTCCCTACCACATTGTCGAACAAGTGGGACTATCTAAGCCTAGGGTTGGTGTACATTAACTATGTGTACTTTGACTCCCAACTAGTTTCTATCAATGGTGCCTCATATTGATAAGCCTCATTATGCTCTGGTGATACAGTGTAATAAGCTAGCGGGCTATCTCCATGTGTCGCATCAAAACCTTGAGCATTAGGATCACTCTCTGAGATTAATGGAGATGCTCATACTAATGCCTTGCTTAAGTTATCTTCTATTTATGCATACTTGACTGATATTACCTTGGCAAGTGGTGGAAATTGCTATCCTAGCATTGGTTATGGTCTAGGTTGTGCATGATATGGAGTTTGATACTGTTGTGGTGGTCTATAGTATGGCCGTTGTTGATATTGATTTTGATACCTACTTTGCTGATGGTAAGACTGTTGGTAGTTTTTTCTACTTGCTTGTTTGTTATAGGGACAATCTTGAGCCACATGATTTGTGTATTTTCTTTCTATTGTGCAATATTGGGCATTTAAGTGCCCTATATTATGTGCTTGCATGGGATGTACATTGGCCATGTGATTGCCTATGCAAGTGTAGAAACACTTCATGGTGACCGCTCTCATATCTTTTCTATTTTAGACTCCTAAGTTTTGAGCGACTTGTTCAGCCAATTCATCTATTGTCGTTGTGAGTTTGGATGTGATACTAGTGGAAAACTTTGAATCTTTGTAGAGTTTAGAAAGTTCTAGCTCACCACCCAAGTTGTCCTCAATATAAATACACATTCTTATGCATTGCTCTAAAGTGTGAGGTTCCTTCAAATAGACATATGACCTTAGCTTTCTGCTCAATAGAACATTCAAGAACAAGGAAACTCGTTTAGCCTGAGTAGGTAACTCTAGGATGGGGCATCTCTCGATGTATTGCCTAAACCTATGTCCTGCTTACCTAAGAGTTTCCTATGATGTCTATTCGAAGCTATAGATGAATGAGGAAGTGTTGTTTCTAATTCCGCTCTTGCAAAATTCTACAATGAAAGTGTCAAATAGTTGGGTGATATTCCTAAACTGATCTTGATGCAATGGTTGAAACCATGTTAGGGTTGTTTTTTTCAATGTAAGCCCAAAATCCTCGTATTGAGTGAACGAGTCCTTCACTTGTTTTGCCCTCAATATGTGCTTGAATTCGACTATGTGATCATAGGGATCTCCCATGCCATCAAAATAATTCTTTGTGGACCTCACTACCTAAGTGGGTCTCAATATTCTAGGATGCTCTCTTCGCCTAGTTAAAGGAAAGTCATCCATACCTCTTTGTTTCCTATGTCCTTTGAGTCTTTTCCATTTTGTTCTACCTATGTCTAGCCCTGATCTTTCTATTCCCATAGTGTGCACAGTAGATTTCTCTTTCTATGCCCCTAGGACCTGTGAAGATCCTGCTTCATTCTGACTATGAAGGTAAGTGGACTTGTGTGATGGGAAAATATGTTCAACCTTCCAAGTGTATGCATGTCTACTATGCTCCATAACTACATACACTCTTTCCAAACTGTTGTCCAAGTATATGATCTTTCTTGGTACATCAGGGTCTTTGAACTCATGTATGATGATTCCATGTACATCGGTTGATTTATTTGGTTTGAAACTCTAAGAAGCTTCATCAGTTTCTCTATTAACGAAGAGCTCTATACTTGTGTTGTCTTGAGGGATCCACTCACATGTAATGATTCTTGCTAGAACTGATTTATCTCTAGGAGTCTTGGGTTCTCTCTCCTTGCTCGTATGATCAAGGTCTTCTATTTCAGACCCAGATATGATCGATCAAAATTCATCCATCCTATCAGATAAATTGCTTACCACATACATGGTTCCTTGCTTATCTATATATGACCCCTCCTTGAATTTGACCACGGGGTAATCAATTCTCAAGGGATGCTCTAGGTTTCTTAGTTGGATCACTGGTCTCCTTAAACCATCCTCATAGATTCAAGCACCTAAGCGGTTGGTTTGAATATACTCAAGCTCAATTACCTGCAGGTCTTTCTATGCTAAAAGACATCTTTGAATCACTATTTTTTGAGCTCATTATGTAGGGGTAATCACTCAGTAATATTAATTCTAGCTTCAGAGGATCCGAGGCTTTGTCTATCAATCTTTCTTATGTGTCTACCTAATTTTGATCCACTTGATTTCCCAATAAGTTTGGAGTACAACGACATTACAGGGTTCATTGATGCATCAATTACTTGTTCTTTTTAGTTTCCTTTGGTGTGAAGCTTGTCCTTAAAGTCATGTCATCAAGAGTAACTTGAATTAGTCATTATTTTTCATTTGATTGCTTGATTATGTGCATTCCATTATGGTTATCGTACTTTATTCTACTTATCAATCTGATTTGAATATCTTAGACTTGATTAGTTCCTATCATTGCTCTAATTAGTCACTTTCACCTATGCACACTTATCCTAAGCTAGATTTGACTAAAGGAATTGAGTATTTTTCCAACCTCGAGTCATGCATTTTGGATTTGCTCTTGTGCTCAAGACACTCAGTCAAGCCTTGCTCTATGAATGCACTTTGCCTTGCCTCAGGACACACTTACTTAGCTCCAATAGCCCTAAAAAAACATTCCAAAATTAGGCTAAATTTGACCAAAATTTTCATTTTCAAAATAAAAAAATCTAAATCTCCTATTGGTCTATCGTCTATCATGGATTTTGTCTGTCATGATAGACGGGTATGTCTATCATGATAGACGGGTCTATCCTCTATCGTAAAAAGTGTATATCATGATAGTGTTTGTCATGATGGATGGTTTGTCTTCCATGATAGATGGGTGTTTATCATGATAGATGGTCTCTATCATTTGTCATGGGGCCCATCTATTATGATAGATGAGTGCTTGTCACAATGATTGGGGTGTCTATCATGATAGACATGTATCTTTCATGATAGAAGAGTGTCTATCATGATAGGCAAATGTTTATCATCTGTCGCAAATTTGGTCTATCGTGATAATTGGTGTCTATCGTGATAGACTTAAAACAACAAGACTTTCTCAAATGCATCTAGTGATTTTGTATGGCAGTAAGGAGGTTTTTATCATGCAATGAATGCAAATAAAAAATACCAACTTTTTTTTGTCTATTGTGATAGATAGAGGTGGTCATCTCGAGTTGCATGCAAAACCTTGCATACCTTATGATGTTAATGCTAAATCTATTTCTTACAAAAAACACTCACAAATGCACAAAGATAGCAAGCAAGCAAAATCTCTCTTGCTCTCTCTCTCACAAGTGAAATGAGGGAATGAATGGGGAAGGTAGGTATGTGACTAAAAACTGCAATTTTTGGCGATGATGGAGATGAAAGGAGGAGGAGAGTGGAAATGTTGAAGATGATGATTTACATAAGTAAATAAAATAACAAAATTAGCTACTTACCAATTATTTCAATGGTGATACCAGAGATCTTGCTTCATACCCATGATCTCAGGTTGTGGGATCTTTTGTATCATGTCTAGTTAAGTTATCTATACCTATCAGTCTCCGATTGTGGGACTTCTTCTATCAGTTTTATATTCTTGTATTATTTCCCTATGTGGGTGATCTTTTAATTGAAAGTGTAATTCTAAAATCTTTTCTAGTCTGGTCAGAGGGCACAATCTAGTGCTCCACTGACATTTTGGCAAGACTAGATTTTATCCAAGATCAAGCATCATGGAGAACACTTATGAACAGATTGTGGCATCACTTAAGATTCTCCAACAATAATTCAAGGACTTAAGTCATCCAAGAATTACAAGAATGAATCGATAATATTCAAGCAAATCAAGGAAGTATTCAAGTAAACCAACATCCTAGTTCATCCTTCATGAAGGAACCCATGATTTGCATGCCAAAAAATTTCAATGGTGATCCCACAAGATTCTATGGGTTCTTGCAACCATTCAAACTATACATTCATATGCAGCTTTATAGATACCATGATGATGCATCTAAGGTCGACTTTATTGGAACCCTACTACGTGTTCAAGCATTATCATGGTTCACTCCAATCTTGGAAAAAGGACATGGTAGTACTTCATGACTATGAGGGGTTTCTTTGAGAGCTCACTGCCACGTTTGGAGATGTAGACATGAGTTGAGTGGCAAAAGCAAAACTATTGAAGCTATGTCAAGGTAACCACCTGGCCTCTTCCTATGCATCAAAATTTAGGCAATTGATATATGATCTCACTTGGCACAAAGATTATTTCATAAGCCAATTAGATGGGGTTTAAGAGATGATGCGAAGGACCTTCTACTCACAATGCCAAAGGTTAAGACTTTGAATGAATACATCACAGAAGTCATTCAATGTGATAACTTTCCTTTGAAAGGAAACAAGAAAGACAAGTCTTACAGCCCTAGTCAAATCAAGAGCCTCCTCATGTTTCATCGATGAAGGATTGGTTAAGAAACACAAGATTCTAGTGCTTCAGAAGAACAAACCAATAGTAGTTGAAGTATTGGATGGATGACCTCTAGCATCCGGGAATATTACCAAGGAAACCACACCATTAAGAGTACACCTTAGTGATCATGATTCCCACATATGTCTTAATGTTATATCAAGTTTGATCAACCTTGTTATCATTGGAATGCCCTGCCTAAAGAAGCATAATCCAGACATTGATTGAAGAACAAAATCACTCGTTGGGATATCTAGAAGAACCCAAACATATGTAGGAGCCAAAGCGTTCATGCATGCAGTAAGGAAGGAACCAATATATATGATCTATGTAGTAACAACTCAAGAGGCAAAGAAAGATGATCCAGTAAAGCTACCTATTCAGTACCAAGATTCTCAAGATGTCTTTGGGAAGAAAATTGTAGGTATCCTTGCAAAGCACAAACCTTATGATTGTGCCATGGAACTTCAAGAGGGAGCACAACCACCCTTCAAAACAATCTATAGAGTATTCCTAAAGGAACTTATAGAATTACGTAAGAATATTGATGAGTATCTAGTCAAGGGTTTTATCAGACACTCAACGTCTTCTGTAGGAGCCCCTATCCTATTTGTAAAGAAGAAGGATAGGACTCTCTGAATGTGTGTAGAGTATTATAGGTTAAATAAAGTGACTATAAAGAATAGATACCCTTTATCTTTCATATCAGAGCTCTTGGAATGCCTTGGGAAAGCAAAGCTCTTCACAAAGATTGACCTTCGAGGAGCTTATAATCTTGTCAAAATCAAAGAAGGAGATGAATGGAAGACAACATTTTGAACAAGGTATGGGCATTTTGAGTATGTACTTATGCCATTCAGTCTCACAAATGCTCTACCCATCTTTCAATATATGATGAATGATATCTTTTGAGAGTATTTAGATTCTTTTGTGGTAATACACCTTGATGATATCTTGATATTCTCAAAAAATATAGAGGATCGGGAATTCCATGTAAAGATAGTCCTAGAGAAACTAAGAGAAAAAGGTTTATATGCGAAATTGGAGAAGTGCTCTTTCCACCAAAAAAAAGTGGAGTTTTTAGCATACATTGACTCAAAGAAATGAATCTTTATGGACCCTAAGAAGATCCAGACAATCCTTGATTGGAAACTGTTGGAGATAGACGTCTGTGGAAGCACGCGAACAACACAAGGAAGAAGAAGAAGCTTGGAGCAAAAACACACAATACTGAATGTATTACTAGAGAATGTACAAAGATAAGTAGCCCATTAGGGCAATAGGCGTATATACAAGCCGGGGAAAAAAACCTCCTAAAGAGGGAAAAAAGTGCCCCGACGGTCCTAGAGTGTTCACACACATCACTACCTAAATATATCAACAAATCCCCCCTGGGAGTGATGCGGTGAACAAGGAGCTGGCACTCATGTATAAGGAAGTGCCAAGCTATGTGGAAATCACTCCACAAAAGGAAGTAAGCCCAAAGCTTTGCGGAAAGCTTCAAACTTCTCCCTAGGCAGAGCCTTCGTGAAAAGGTCTGCAATGTTCTCCTGCGTGGGCACATATGCCAAGTTGATCTCCCCAGTAGAGAACCTCTCCCTGACATAGTGATAATGCACCTCAATGTGCTTACTGCGAGCATGGAACACAGGGTTCCTCGCAACTGCCAATGCGCTCTGACTGTTAGTGAAGATGGTGGTGGCAGAAGACTGGCCAACACCCAAATCAGCCATAAGGCGTCTGAGCCACACACACTCAACAGTCGCTATGAAAGCTGCCCTATACTCAGCCTCACAACTGGAAGTGGCCACAGTAGGCTGCTTCTTGCTCAACCAAGATATACATGAGCTACCAAGCATGAAGCAAAAGCCACTGGTGGACACACGAGTGTCATAGCAACCAGCCCACACGAGTTGGACTGTTCTCAAAACCATGTGCAATCAGATAGGCATGTATCTTCTCATACCAAGCACGTGATGCTTGCTTTAAACCATATAACGCCTTCTTTAACCTGCACACCTGGTTTTCATGCCCTTTCTGCACAAAGCCACGGGGCTGAAAAACATACACTTCTTCATGCAAGTCACCATTCAGAAATGCTATTTTAATGTCCAACTGATGTACATTCCAACCATGATGGGCTGCAAGTGCACAAATGCTCCGAACAATAGTCATACACCATGTAGGTGCAAAGGTCTCATCAAAATCAATGCCTCTTTCCTGCGCATAACCCTTTGCAACAAGCCTAGCCTTATACCTGTCAACTGTACCATCAGGTTTACGCTTCAGCTTGTATACCCACTTAGTGCCAATGGCCTTCTTTCCAGGAGGCAAGTCACATAAAGACCATGTACCATTCTTCATTATAGCATCATATTCAGATTGCATAACAGCCATCCAATTTTCTGAATTCTGTGCTTCATCAAAAGAAACAGGCTCATTCTCATCACAGAGACTAGATGCAGCCATAGCATAGCAATCTGATGCAAAGGAGGCACTATGAGAGCCTGAACGAGTACGATATGACAAAGGTGCATCTAATTTGCTGTCACGCAAAGTCTGCACCAGCCATTTTGGCATAGTTTTTGCCTGCTCAATATCAGCTCTCTCATCAGCAAGTGCATCATGTAAATCTGCATCAGAAATGGAATGATCTGCATCATCATATGAAACCTGCAAAGGCTGAGAAGTTGCCTCATTAGGACCAGCACTAGACTGTCCACCTGTAAAAAGAGGCATCAAAGTATCATACATGTCTTTGGAGCTAACAGATGTCTCCTTAGTACATGAAAGCAATGGCTGAATAGCATCTTCCACAAAGACAACATCACGGCTAACCAGAATGTGTTTATTCTGTGGATGATACAGACGATAGCCTTTACTTTCAGAACTGTACCCAACAAAAATACATTTTACTGCCTTATCATCCAATTTTCTACGATGTTGTTCAGGCACTAATGCATATGCCAAACAACCAAAAACACGGAGATGAGCAACAGATGGCTTGCGGTCATGCCAAGCCTCATATGGAGTGATAGACTGCAACGCTTTAGTGGGACACCTGTTCAGTGCATATGCTGCACACATGACAGCCTCAAGCCAGAAACTATGTGGTAAAGCCTGACTTTTGACCATGCACCTCGCCATCTCCATGAGTGACCTGTTCTTTCGTTCAGCAACTCCATTCTGTTGAGGTGTATACGGCACTGTACATTGGTGTTTTATCCCACGTTCAGCCAGAAATGCATTAAAATATGAAGACATATATTCCCCCCCTCGATCAGAACGGAGGGTGCCCATTTTACATGCTGACAGATTTTCAGCCAAAACCAAAAACTGTTTGAAGCACATGAACACTTCGGACTTTGCTTTGAGTGGATATACCCATGCATGCCTGGAAAAATCATCAATGAAAGTTACGAAGTAAAGGTAATTTCCAAAAGAGGGTGTCTGCATAGGACCACAAACATCACTATGTACAAGCTGCAATTTCTGCGTAGCCCGAACTGAACCATCTTTTGGAAAGGAAGAACACTGCATTTTGCCCAAAATACAGCCTTCACAAACATGTTTTCCAGGAGCCTCAAGTTTGGGCAAAGAGGACACCATTTCAGATTTCTGCAGGCGTAGCAAACTAGCAAAATTCAGATGACCAAAGCGTGCATGCCAAAGCTTTGCATCTGACATAGCCTGAGAATCATGAACTGCACATGCCGAATCATTCATAGATCTTTCATAGTCTATGAGCTTATACAACCCACGACATAAGATGCCAGAAGCAATAATCACATCACCATTTGAGAGATCATGGACTGTACACCTGTCATCAACGAATTTCACAACCAAGCCAATCTTGGCTAATGCAGAAACTGATAACAGGTTCTTTTTGATCCCTGGCACAAATAAAGCATCTGACAAAGTGAAAGAACTACCATCAGCAGTAGTCAGAATGATCTTACCAACTCCCATAACAGGATAAGAGGAGTTATTGGCGCATGTGACAGTATTCCATGTAGGGGCAGGCTCGAGTGAAGAGAAGAAACTGCGCTGCGAGGTAATATGTTTGGTCGCCCCACTGTCAAAGTACCAAACATCTGAGTCTACTACAGACATGCACTGATCATGAGAAGATGGGTCAAAACTGCAGACAGTAGTAAACGCCCATTCTTCTTCCTGCACAAGATTTGCAGACTCTGTTTTTGGTGTAGAGGCCTCTGCAACAACCATTCCAGCCTCTTTCTTCTTTGCCTCTTTAGCAGCCAGTTTTGGACAGTTCTTTATAATATGATCATTTCCTTTACAGTACTTGCAGAACAATTTCTGCTTTTCTGATTTCTTCTCATCTTTATCCTGGTTCTTTGATTGTGCAGCATTTGCAGATTTCTGCTTACTAGTAGAAGAGCTCGATTTTCCTTTGCCCTTTTGACTAGGTAGGAAAGCTTGATCTGCAACACGCATAATGGACCTGGACTGATCTTCTTGCAAGAGAACAGAGACTAATTCCTCAAACGACAAAGCATTCGGATTGCCTTTCATCATCAACCAAAGAGTAGAGGTAAAACTCTGATATGAATCAGGAAGACCATTCAGAACGGTCTGCACAAGTGAGCTATCTGGTATAACCTCATCAGCAGAAATCAATTGTTCCTTCAGGTCTTTGATCTTTGTAAGAAAACTGTCCATAGAATCACCTTCATTCATGTGCTCACTCTCCAACTGTTTTCGGAGGTAAGCAACACGAGCCTCATTCCTAGCCTGGTACAAAGTGGTAAGTGTATCCCAAACATCCTTTGTTGTTCTGCAAGAGCGAATGTGAGGAATAATGGCACGTTTGACAGACAAAGCTATCAATGCATGTGCCTGGGCATCTCTGCCATCCCAACGAATCTGCTCTACAGTAGGTGCAACAAAAACAGCAGCACGAATAGGAATCTGTGGAATATCATCTTCGACACCATCTTCATCAGCTCCAGCACCTCCAGCACCTGTATTTGTAGTACCTATAGTCGCAGGTGTAACAGGACATCTTTCAACACCCTGCACAATGTTCCACAGTCCTTTTGCAACCAGTACATGTCGCATCATATAAGCCCATAATGGGTAGTTGGTACCATCCAACTTATCCTCAACAGCCAACATACGGAATACATCACTGCTTTCAGCCATGGCCGGTGACTAAAATACCTTGATGCAGAAAATTGATTGTATCTCAAAAAGTTGAACGGAACTGCCCAGATGAGTTCTGCTAGACCTGTAGCAGACTTCGAGACGCTTAAACTGGCAAACAGAAACTGGTATATACCTTTGGCACAAAAGGACGAAATAGCCTGCGATAGTGCGTTCGGAGGCCGAAACGAGCTCTGATCGCGATTTCGGCACCACAAGGCAAAGCTATTTTGATCTCGAAAACACCATGAGTATGCTCACCGAATTTCATGCGAATCTGAGACTGCAAACGGAGGAGTGTCGACGGCGCCCTAGAAGAAGCGACGACCTGCTCTGATACCAATTGTTGGAGATAGACGTCTGTGGAATCACGCGAACAACACAAGGAAGAAGAAGAAGCTTGGAGCACAAACACACAATACTGAATGTATTACTAGAGAATGTACAAAGATAAGTAGCCCATTAGGGCAATAGGCATATATACAAGCCGGGGGAAAAAAACCTCTTAAAGAGGGAAAAAAGTGCCCCGACGGTCCTAGAGTGTTCACACACATCACTACCTAAATATATCAACAGAAACCACCTTGTTCGAGATGTACAATGTTTTTAGGGTTTGCCAATTTTTATCAGATATTCATCATATATTACTCCAAGATAGTGACACCTCTCACAAACCTTACATGAAGTGCAAAATTCTCATGGAACAAAGAATCAGACAAGGCCTTCTAGACCTTGAAATCAACATTCACCATTGCTCTAGTTCTAGATGGATACCTACATCTAATTGCATATCACTCAAGGAAATTCTCCCCTCTAAAGATTAATTATGATATCCACAATAAAGAACTTCTTGCAATAGTGGATGCATTTGATACCTTGTGTCATCATCCAGAAGGAGAAGCCCATAAAGTTATTATGTATATAGATCATAAGGATTTGGAGTATTTTATGACCACTCGCATCCTCAATAGAAGGAAATCCCAATGGAGTAACTTTTTATCCAGGTTTGACTTGTCATCACATACCATCCAGGATGCCAGCAATGTCAGCCAGATGCCTTGTTAATGAGAGAACTTGGAGAATCTTGTAGGAGGTAGGAAAGTGAGTTGTGAGGTGAAGGTGTTTGGTCTAGCAAACCAACACAAGACTAGCCCTTGAACATCCAGGGAATCAAATAGAACTTATAAGCATGTTATTAGTGCAATAAAATCCACTATGTACTTTGTATCATCAACGAGAAAAAGATGATACAAATCAGATAGGTTTGTGCATTGTCTAGCTCAAAAAACTTGTTATCTTTGGATGAAATGTCAACTTCAAGTGCTCATAGCAGCCAGCATGATTACAATTGAAAACTTCCTTTTGGAGGAATGATACACATAGGCTTGAGTGTCTAAAATGCACAAGACTACAAGTACTAAGAAAGTTATGCTTCTAGAATGAACTTAACACTCAATAGAGGTACCCTCTATTTTCCAAGGCTACTTAGAGATAGACTCCGAAACAGTAAAATTGAGATTTATCCAAATCTACTAAATCAAATGTTTTGAAATTTTGTACACATAAACTAGACACTAATACTTTCCTATAAACTTCATTCATGCAATTTGGAGCTCTATAGAGAGAGAGTAACAGCCTCTGCAAGTTCACTGTTGTTGAAGAAGATGGTGTAGAGAAATGAAGGAGCAACACAATGATGACCCAAAGTGTATGTATATTGCTTCAATATATATATTGTAAAATTTTTTTGAAGTATTTATATAGAGTCTTCAAGTTTTCCAAGACTTCTACAAGTGGATTTTGAATTCAAATCAAGGTGGGATAGTTTGTTGAAGAGAATCTATTCACTTTCCTACAATCTAGGAAAAATGAAGAACCAATCTGATCTACCTTTGGTGATTGATTGATTGTCAAGATCAACCACCTCAAATTCATGGAATTTGAGCTCTCTTATTCTCCTTTTGGACGTGTAAAACTTAGGCTTTTACATTGTTAAATGACCCATAAAAAATCCTTACAAAAAATACCAAAAATGAGCACAAATAAAAATCTCTTCAATGGGAAACTTTGACACAATTCAAGTGATGATTTTTTTATGTAGAGTTAATCCACCTCAAGCATAGTGTAAGCTTGATGTTCCAATAGTCAAGAAGATCTTACCTTGCACCAAAGAAAGGCAAAGAGGCCTTTGATCAATAAGAGATTGTATTACTCAAGCCTAAATAGCTCCAATTAGCAGCTATCTCTTCAAGCCACCATGTCTTCAACTTTGATTCATTTGATTCATGAGACTATACCACATGATGAATTGTTTTATAATGCCAAGTAGAAAATTCAAGAAGTAAAAGTTCAAGAATTAAATGAGTTCCAGGAAAAGGATGGGTTACTATTCTATAAGAACCTGTTGTATTTCACTCTAGGAAAGCCCAGGATCCAAGTATTTCAACAACATCATGGCAACCTTGTAGTATGACGTTTTGGAGTAAATAAAACAATAGGACTCGTATCCAGGGATTTTTGGTGGCATCAAATGTGGAAGGAGGTCAAAGAATATATATGAACCCATGAGACTTGCAATAGATCTAAGGTACTGCGACATAAACCTCATGGGATCTTGCAACCTTTACCTATTCTAGAAAGGCCATCGGCTTCATTATCTATGGATTTCATCAGAGATCTACCAAATTTGGATAAGTATGATTCCATTCTTGTTATAGTGGATATATTTACAAAGATGGTACACCATTCCAACTATCAAGGCAATCAAAGGTGCAGCCACTGCTAGAATTTTTCTTAGATACATTTTTAGGCTTCATGGATTGGTTGATGATATTTTTAATGATCGAGGTCCATAGTTCATATCCAGCTTTTGGAACATTCTTTGCAAGCTCCTTGGTGTTCAAGTTAAATTATCTATAGGCAAACATCCATAGACTGATGGACAAATAGAATGGATGAATCAAGTCCTTGAACACTATCTTCATTGCACCATCAACTATCATCAAAATGATTGGTTCGAGGTTTTACCCTTTGCAAAGTTTGTCTATAACAATAATGTTCTTACATCTACCAAGCAGACTCCCTTCTAAGGCCCAATACCTCATGGATATTCACACAAAACTCAAGGAAGAGATCCATAGATCTCAAGAACAATATAATTATTATGCATATCATAATCATGTTCAAAATCCATACTATCACATTGGGGATAAAGTATGGTTACTCAAAAATAGTTTGTAGACTTCAAGCCCCTATGCAAAGCTAGACCATAAAAGATTTGGTCCATTCACCATCTTGGTTGAGATAAATCCAGTCACTTTCAAGCTCCAATTACCAAGTACCATGAGAATACATCCAGTTTTCCATGTGTCCATGTTGGAACCATATCAAATTTCACCATTGAGGATGGAGAGACCTAGTCCTTCATGAAAGTGTAAGCCACCGGATTGGCAATTGTAAAGCCTGTCTCTTTTTCATATTCCGCACGAACCGAAAGGTCGTTGCATAGATGTTGTATTCATTTATAAAGCAATGAAAAGACACTTTCAGTGACGATCAACAGATCGCCAAACTGTCTGTCTGGGCGATACGTCTGTGTAGTTCCGTAGTGTTGTGTTTCATAACTCTGAGTCATATTGTGTCTTTCTGTTGTGTTTGATTATTTGTATCTGTGCGTTACAGATTGTGTTACGGTAATGTCTACATTAAGTGAAGTATTGGATCGCTGTTCTATAAGTTGTTTACTGTAAGTCTGTGTTACGGTAGCATTCACCTTGTACGCCAGTTACTGAGAAGTCTTAATCTGTGTATGAGTCGATACTCTGTGAGTGAGTGAATCAGAATAGTAAGTCTGTAAGTAATGAGTCTGAGTTTTCTGTTAGTAAGTTTGATTAGTAGAGTTGATGAACAAACTGTCATGTGAAGTGATTAATTGGGAAAATCAAGTATAGGGCCTTTGATTATTCAGACCCCTTCCACTCCCAAGAACCCGAAAAGAGTTTAAACGCGTCTTTGACGGCAAGACCCGCGTTTAACACTGGCGCCGTCTGTGGAAAAGTGGCACCAGAATATTGCAAATTAATTGTGGGAAGTGGCAATAGATTGTTGCAAAGTGATTATCAGAAAGTGGCAACAGAGTGTTGCACAGTGATTGTGGGAAGGAAACCATAGATTGTGAATCGACAATAAGATAGAGTAGTACGCAAGTGTAGCAAAGGTGCTATATGCCGGTTACTCGGTCCGGCGAGTCGTATCCAAAGTATAGACAGCCTTGGGTGGTACCAAATTTGCAAAGGACACCCCCAGGAGGAAGAAGCGCAGATCGGTTAGGTTTGGTTGTCAAAAAAGCGAAGCATATTAGTAGTGATTACAGTAGCGTTCTGGTGGAACATACTGCAATTTTGGTAAATTCCGGTGAAATCTCAGTACAGTCTATAGCAGAGACAGTAACTTAGGAGTCCACAAGAACACAGTGTGAAGTTGATTAGACACCATTTGATCAAGATTCAAATCTCTCTAGGGATAGAGGTGTGTTATCCAGAGAGGTCATTGAAAGTGAAAGAATACCCTGGATTGGGGAAAGTTCCACCAATTCCGGTGGTAGTTCGGTCCTGGTTGCAGAAAATTTACGATTTTCCGGTGACAGTGTTATACTTCCCGGTGAATCTTCATTCCGGACACCACTGTTCGGAGCAAGTTTACCTACGTTTGATACCGCAAAAGAGGATAAGCTATTCGAATTAGAAATTCATAAGAGGTTAAGCGCTATTTTCGAACCAGAAGAAGAGCTGTCTAATATTACAGACTCTGAAGAACCGGAAGCACATCCTCAGAACTCAGGAAATAGTAACAGTACCAACATGAGTGGGCAACAACAACAACAACAACAACAACAACAACAACAATAGCAGCAGCAGCAACAGCTACTTCCACCTCGTCCGGTTCCAACAGGAGTTACTTACACCAAAGTCGGTGGATTTCCAAGTGATGATCCTGATGCTCATGTACGTACCTTTGAAATTAGTTATGCAGTACTTAATCATCCACCCGATCCGGCATACAAGGCCATAGTATTCCAGTCAACATTAGTTAATGAAGCCGCCAGGTGGCTTACAGAATATGATATCAACCATTTCGGCACCTATGAAGCGGTAAGGGATGCGTTTCTGCAAAGATTCTGGTTAAAGAAGAATCCTGCCAAAATTTTCGATTACCTGCAGAACAATAGAAAGAAGCTGAATCAAGCAGTGCATGAATATGCCACCCTATTCAGAACTCATTTGAGACAACTACCTCCGGCACATGCTAATTTAACGAATGATGTCATCACTCAGTGGTTTATTAATGGGTTAACTCCGCAACTTAGACAGATTATGATCATCCGTTGTGTGGGAGCTATGACATTAGATGTGGTTATTGCAATGGCTTTGCAGCTCGAGCATAAGGTTGGAGGCTTTACTGAAGATTTGGAGTGGTTAAAAAGCCAGTAAAAGTGTTGCACAGGATCCGGCTAGACAAATGTACTGCACTAAGTGCAAGAATCCAGGGCATACTAGTGTCACATGTGCCCTTAATCAGATGTATTGTGTTATCTGCAATACAATCGGACATTCCACCGAAAACTATGCTTATAATGCCAAAGTGCAGGGAGCAGCAATCGTAAATGCTATTATACAAGAACCTGGGAAGCCGGCCACTCATTATGTTCCACCTCAGATGAGAAATAATCAGCAGCAAGGATACAGAAATTATCGAGGACAACTAAATACAAGTTATAATACAAATCGCTGGCAGGCAAGAACATAACAGGAAGGTAATTCTTTGCCACCCCCTCGCTGTCATTTTTGCGGTGAATTAGGCCACATACGTAGATTCTGTAAAGATGCAGCTGAATATGATCAAAGGAAGAAAGAACGTCAGAACCCTATGACCAATATGGTATATATTTCACCCATAGAAACTCAGGCCACAGTGATTCAAACAAGATCTGGTAAGCAGTTACAACCAGTAGCAGAAGTGTTTGAACCTGGCATCCATGAACAATAGAAAATGTTTGACAAAGCTAGTCAATGGACCACCAAAGAGTCTACAGTGTTTCCAGATCCCATTTCGGTAACCCAAGTTCCGCTGCCAAAGGAAGGATCGTAGGAACAAGATTCTACCCATGTAACAGGCGCATCATCTTCAGAATCGGTGAAAAGTACAAGTCAAGCAGAACAGGCATGGGAAATTTTATCTAAGGCGTCCATTACTCTCCCTCTTGGACAGTTACTTGCACTAGTACCGAGAGTTCGGCAGCAAATCCAACAACAGCTCAGTCCTGGATCTTCCTGCATTCTAGCGACAGCAACGGTACAACCGGAAGCTGATTCTACGGTGGATCATTTGGTCCCCTTGATTACGGTATGGTACAAAAGTCACAAAATTACTCAAGTACTAATTGATGGTGGGTCTGGTGTAAACATAGCTACTGCAACACTTTGTAAGAAGTTGGGATGGACGAAAATCGAGCCTGTTCAATTTTTTGTAAGAATGGCCGATCAATCCAGAGTTCACCCGGTAGGACTTGTGAGAAACGTTCCGATAACTTTGCAGGGTACAACGTTTAAGATGACCTTTGTCGTCTTAGAACTACCGGAGTCTATTCTTGATTATAATCTTCTTTTCGGCCGTCCTTGGTTGAAACAAGCTAAGGTTATACAGGATTGGTCAGCACAGGAACTCACTTTCAAAGATAATAATCGTAAATATGTTGTCAATTTGGATGCTATTCAGCCCTGTGAATTACATGCTAGACCATATGTAGCTGAACCGGTCCACATGTTAGATGGTTTATCCGATGATGAAGAAGAAGAATTTTTAAAGAATAACATTGATCTGATTTCCTTAGGCACTGTAGATCTGCAATCTATTATAGATAACTGGAGTCCGGCAGCCTGTACAGTGGTGTCTGTGACCGAAGAAGTAAAGACCAAAGATACTGTTGCTATGGAAGAAGCCGCTCTACAACATCTTTTACAGTCTGCAGACGATCCAGGCAAACCTCGTCAATTCTATGTTCCTGAAGATCAGTTAATCACCTATAATTTGGGAGATGAAGTAAATCCACGACCTGTCAAGATAAAGGAAGGATTGTCTGAAATGTTTCAAGCAGAATTGATCCAACTTATTCGTGAATTCTCTGATGTTTTTTCATGGGATTATCATGATATGAAAGGTTTGGACCCTCGCATCTATCAACATAGGGTCGTACTCAAACCTGAAGCAAAACCGATTAAACAACCCAGCTACCGTATGAACCCTAACTATGCAGCACAGGTCAAAGCAGAACTTGATTGCCTATTAAAGGTAGGATTCATTGTACCTATTGAGCATGCTGAATGGATCTCCCCGATTATAATCGTATCAAAGAAAAACAAGCAGCTCCGAATATGTGTCGATTACCGGAAATTGAATGCAGCCACCGTACCTTACCCATTTCCTCTTCCATTTCTTGATACAATGCTGGATAAAGTGGTTGGGTATGAAATGTATTCATTTCTTGATGGTTACAGTGGTTATAAACAGGTTCGAATGGCTGAGCAAGATATACCAAAAACAGCGTTTATTACGAATTGGGGTGTTTTTGCTTGCATAGTCATGTGGTTTGGATTAAGAAATGCTCCTAGTATCTTTCAGCGATGTATGCAGGAAATCTTCTCACCCTATCTTACTTTTTTTATGCAAGTATATCTAGATGATTTTTCTTTATTCGGTAAGATGGTAGCACACCTGTATCATTTACAGTGTTGTTTTGAGAAATCTCGTGAATACAGACTCTGCCTGAACCCAAACAAATCTATTTTTGCGGTTTCTTGTGGTAAACTCCTTGGCCACATTGTATCTGCACAGGGCATACAAGTTGATCCAGACAAAATTGCAGCCGTGTTAGAAGCACATGTGCCTACTACACCGAAAGAAGTCATGCGATTTATGGGTCAAGTCAGGTGGCATGGCCGACATTTACGGTGGCTTGTCCATTTGGCAATACCTTTAAATCGGCTCATCACTAGTACTCCTCGACAGTTTGATTGGACACTGGAATGTCAAACTGTATTTGATCGTCTAAAAGTTTTATTAACACAGGTTCCAATTGTACAACCTCCTGATTGGGAACGCCCATTTCATGTTTTTGTTGACCCATCAGATATAGCCATCGGGAGTGTTTTAATGCAACAAACTGATAAGTGGTTTAGGCCTGTCTATTATGCAAGTCGAAGGCTTGCTCTTGCTGAAAAGAATTATACCGTCACTGAAAGAGAATGTCTTGGTTTAGTGTATTCTGTAAAGAGATTCCGGCATTATTTACTAGGCCGAAAATTCGTCTTTCATGTAGATCATGTTGCGCTGGTATATCTGGTTCGGCAACAGCATTTAGGTGGTCTTTTGGCATGTTGGGTTTTATTGTTACAGGAATTTGATTATGAAGTAATTCATCGACCCGGAACTGCACATGCATTAGCAGATTTTCTCTCTCGGTTAGATTCCGGTGAAGCTCCGGTCGGTGTTGATGAC
Source organism: Ceratopteris richardii (assembly GCA_020310875.1). Taxonomy (NCBI): domain Eukaryota; kingdom Viridiplantae; phylum Streptophyta; class Polypodiopsida; order Polypodiales; family Pteridaceae; genus Ceratopteris; species Ceratopteris richardii. Next base: position 139,062,567 of record CM035418.1, on the reverse strand, counting down.
ACCACACCAGCTATTTATATTACTGAAATGACTAGTGATGAAACTGCACAACCTCCTGAGACACCTACTTACTATGATCAGTTATTAACCTTTCTTACTGATGGATGTCTGCCTCCTCAAACTTCCCCTGCAATGCGCCAAAAAATTGCAGTTTACAGTTGCAGATTCCGGTTGATTGCCGGACAATTGTACTATATGGATCACACTGGGGTTTTACTTCGTTGTATTCCTCCACATGAAGTAAACTCAGTAATCGCACTGACACATTCCATACCCTCCGGTGGACATTTTGCAGCAGATTTAACGCATCGAAAAATTCTGCAAAGTGGGCTCTAGTGGCCTACTATGTACAAAGATGTATCTCAATTTGTGCAGCAATGTGACAATTGTCAGCGAACTGGATAGCCTTTACAACGCCATTTCTTTCCTCTGCAGCCTGTCTTACCTTTAGAACCTTTTCAGAAATGGGGTCTTGACTTTATTGGACCAATCACACCTCCAGCAATCCTTAGCAACAACAGATATATTCTGACATGCACATATTATGCTACAAGATGGGTAGAAGCTTGGGCTTTACGATCCGCCATAGCTATTTCGGTGGCAAAATGTCTAATGAAGGATGTATTCCCACGTTATGGATTACCTTTGGAACTTGTCACAGATCAAGGAACCCACTTTATCAACAGTTTAATGTGAGTGCTCACACACTCTTTTCAGATTCTACATAAATTCAGTTCACCGTATTATCCTCGTGCTAATGGCCTAGCTGAAAGTACAAACAAAACATTGTTGACTATGCTTCGAAAATTGATTGTCGAAACACCGGAAAGATGGGATCAGTTACTACCTGCAGTATTATGGGCATACCGGACTACTTACAAAGTTGCCACCGGACTGACTCCTTTCAAACTTGCATATGAAATGGAGGCAATTGCACCAATGGAGGTTGTAGTACCAAGCTTACGTGTGGCCATCTCTCAGAAATTGTTACCTGAAGAGTCTTTACCATTTTGGTTGGACACACTCAGAGAATTAGATGAGCATCGCTGGGAAAGTTTTCTGACTCTTCAAGAAGTGCAGTTACGGCAAGCTCGTACACATGATCGGTATCTTAAAACTCCAGTTTTTACGGTAGGACAACTTGTGTTGTTTTATAATGCAGAATCAAATCGTTTTGCTGGAAAATTCAAGTTACGATGGTTTGGTCCTTACCGAATTACTGAACAAGTGGGCCCAGCAACTTTTCGGTTGACTACTTTGACCGAAATTACTCTTCCGAAAGTGATAAATGGTTCAAAGTTGCGGCCGTATCATCAAGCGCATGATTCGCACTGAAGTGTTATGCGGTTGCCCGCGTATTTTTTTTTCTTTTTTCTCTTTTCTTTTCTTTTCCTTTTTAGTTTTGCGTGATTAATAAAATAAGTCTTTAAATATCCTCGTTTTGATACCTAATTATGGTCAACAGCCACCCTGCATTATCGTTCTGCTCATGCATGCACACCGTAGTTATGAAGGTTATCATCTCAACATCGCACCATGATTCACATTTTTTGACCGCTTCCCGCTGCCAAGTATCTACTTAATCTCTTTTGTTTCGTTGTTAATCGCTATTGTGTCTGCATGCTTTGTGAACTTTGTGTTTCCTGTAAACCTTGTGTCTGCTTGCTCGTCGTGTGCGCATCATGGAAGCTCTGGCAAATTTTGCTACATTCTGTGACGGACTCCCTGTAGATGTGGATGAGTTCTTGCGTGTACGTGGGTTGTCCAATTTCGCTGAATTGCCTTGGCATTCAGTGGAATGTCACCCATTCTACGCCCAGATTATTGCCGCAAAAGCTGCCACACCTGCTGGGGAGAAGAGTTGGCCAATTACTTCTTTACCATCTCGGGTAGTAATCACTCTACAGACTTTTGCTGATGCTTTCCGACTCTCTTTGGAAGGTCGAGAAAATGGTCCTAATTTGCCGATAGCTACAATGACCCAATTGTTTCCTAGATTTTCAAATGAGTATGCCATCCTTTGTCGTCCTGAGCCTGAAAGAACAGCCCTGCAATTTTTAGTAGCAATACTAAATTTGCAGAAACGTACATATGGCATATCACGCCCATTCTACTCAGCGATAGACATGGCTGCTAGAGAGCCTGTTAATTTTGCCTCTTACTATTTCCGCCACATTCACCGTGAATGCGTTACAATCATTAAATAGGTTAACAAAGGAGATATGCCACGTTCACGATTACCGCACATTATTTCCTTTTTGTTTCCGGTCCTCCAAGCAGCGCAACCACCACCCAGAGGTCCAGTTCTATATCATGAAGAATCCGTGCAAATCCTGGAAGATGATGAAGAAGATGACAAAGAAATCTTCCAGCTACTCCGCCGAAAACGCATCAGAATAAGTTCATATGATAGTCAAGTATAGGGTTCGGCCGCAGGAAATGAAGCCGACAACAATGAAGAAGAAGGACATGAAGAAGAAACTTTCCACGACACAGCTACTTCGATGCATCATGATTCATCAGCTCAATCATCTCCAAACCAGCAAAAAGAGCATGATGATACCGCAGATTCTAGAGCCAGTTCTTCTAAAGAAGAATCCCAGCAACACTCCAAACAGGATAAGCAAGAAGAGGTGCAACATATTGTTACCGAAATTTTTGAAGAATTGATTACAACAGTGGAATCTGCAGTTGCCCATCCAGATGATACTTCGCAACAACAAACCTAAGCATCCAACTCTCTGCAACCCATTCCTCCACCATTGCCTCCAATTAAGCCCATTATCCCTATTCCACCCATTGTCCCTGAGGAACCTACCGCTTCATCCTCCTCACCCAATTACTCTCCACTAGATTCCACTCATCTTCTCATAGCCTCTTCATCCCAGCATCCACTTCCTCCGATTCCCATGTTCACCGAATTAGAATCTATGGGACGAATGCTCATCCAGTTTTCCCAGCAGCTTCCGGTACAACTGAGAATGATAACAAAAAATATTTGTCAGGAATTGCAGCATAAGGTGGATACCCTTGAAGCAGATATCACTCCTTTGCAAGAAGAGGCCGATGCCGTAAAAGCAGAGAATCATAATCTGCATTTTCAGATTAGCCAGCTTCAAGCACAACTTGCTCAACAGGAGACAATAATCAGTCAAAGAGATGCTGCCTTAGCCAAAATTATAGTAAAAGATGATTTATTGTGTGCTGCTGATGCAGAAAACATGCAATTGAAACAGTTACTACAGGATAAGGAAGACGCACGCATAGCACTAGGCAATTTGTTAGAAGAGACAAGAGTACAATTGACTGAAGTAGTGCAGAAGGGACAGGAAATGTCCATTCTACTAAAACAAACCAATACAGAGTTAGAGTTCGCAAATGCCAACTGGACTGAATCTAATGCTGCTCTTAAAAGCCAGATGATGCTGGTCACTCAACTACAGAAGGAGATACCAGAGATAAGAAGAGAAAGAGATGCCTATTACAGGACTATTCAATTTCAAAATCAAGAATTGGAAAGACGAGAAAATCAACTTGGAGCTCAAGCAGAAAGACTATCAAGAATAGATAAACAGATTGTAGACATGAAAGTCAGTCGTGATGCAGCTTTATCAAATGAATTTTATTTACAGGAAGCTTTTCTGCAGACACAAGCAGAACTTTTGATGAGCCAGGTTATTGCCACCAGTTCAGTAAGAACTGATGCTCAGTTAGTAGAACCTGAAGTCCTCAAACAGATGTTAGAGTCATTGAAAAAGAAAATTGCCCAGACATTTAGGTTAGCTAGAACTATGTATTTAGAGGGTATAATCGATGAACCATAGAGTTTTGTATACCTGTGGGTTCAAGTCCACCGTGCATGCCAGTGTAAGCCACCAGATTGGCAATTGTAAAGCCTGTCTCTTTTTCATATTCCACACGAACCGAAAGGTCATTGCGTAGATGTTGTATTCATCTATAAAGCAATGAAAAGACACTTTCGGTGACGACCAGCAGATCGCCAGACTGTTTGTCTGAGAGATACGTCTGTGTAGTTCCGTAGTGTTGTGTTTCATAACTCTGAGTCATATTGTGTCTTTCTGTTGTGTTTGATTATCTGTATCTGTGTGTTACAGATTGTGTTACGGTAATGTTTACATTAAGTGAAGTATTGAATCGCTGTTCTGTAAGTTGTTTACTGTAAGTCTGTGTTACGGTAGCATTCACCTTGTACGCCAGTTACTGAGAAGTCTTAATCTGTGTATGAGTCGATACTCTGTGAGTGAGTGAATCAGAATAGTAAGTCTGTAAGTAACGAGTCTGAGTTTTCTGTTAGTAAGTTTGATTAGTAGAGTTGATGAACAAACTGTCATGTGAAGTGATTAATTAGGAAAATCAAGTATAGGGTCTCTTATTATTCAGACCCCTTCCACTCCCAAGAACCCGAAAAGAGTTTAAATGCATCTTTGACGGCAAGACCCGCGTTTAACAAAAGAAAATTGGAGAAGCTTGGAGAGGCTTGGAAAGTAGAGTTGTCAAGTGGTGAAGTTGGTCTAGCAAACCAGCATAGGACCAGCCCTAGCTTTTTGGATATGTAAAGTAGGCCTTGTAGGCTTATGTTTATTGCAATAAAACCCAATATGTACTTTGGAACATAAACAAGAACAAGTTGATGCAAAACAGATAACTTGCACCTTGACTAGCTCACAAAAACCTTCTAAAAAAGGATGGAAGTTGTGACTTCAAACACTAAGAGAACTCAGCATAGTAAAAATTGGAAAACTTCCTCTTATGGGAGTTTCATATATAGGGTTGGCTTGATATAATGCATAAAAGCTCTAATTTATATGAACCAAGAAAGGAGCAATCACCTTAACACTGAATTGGTGTCATCCCGATTTTTCAAGGATGTGTAGAGAATGATTGGGATTGTAAAACTTGCATTTTTCTGCAATTAATGAACCAAATGATCTGAAACATTGTAACCATAAACTATACAATTATACCTTTCCAATGAGTGCTTAAACGCTAGATTTGGAGCTCTATAGAGAGAGTAGCACTCTCTACAAGTTGACTAAATCTGAGGAAGAAGGAGTAGTAAACAGAAATGGCACCAAGCAATGATCAAAGAATTATATAGATTGCTTCAAATCATCAGTCTTCTTAATGTAAAAATGTTGTGGAGTCTTTATATACACTCTTGAGGACATGGACATGCCTTTTCTCCATGAATTTGAATTCGAATCGAGGTGCTTTGGTATTTCAGATTGATTGGAATCATTTCCTACAATCTAGGAAAAGGGAAAGTTGAAATCACATCTACCTTTTGATTGCTTAATTGAGAATCAATCCCAAACACTTCTAACTTGTGGCTTTAATGCCTTTGACTTTTCCCTTTTACAAAGGTAAATATCTTGAACCTTACAAGAAATGATCATAAGTGATCAACCAGTTAATACAAAGAAAATATGTGCACATAAGTGCTATTCTTCAAGGCATATCCATAGCATCCAAATAATGGATTTGATGTAGAGCATATCCACCTCAAGCATAATGCAAGCTTGATGTTCCAACAGCTCCCCCTCAAGCAAAGTATGCTTGAGTCTTCATTCTTTGATAGGTTGAATATGTGTCATAGCTTTGAATCTACAAAGTTTTATCCCATCAAGTGCCTTTGTCATCATGTCTGCTATTTGCTTCTCGGTAGGAACAAATGAAATGTCAATTTCCTTTGCCATAAGCTTCTCTCTTGCAAAGTGGTAATGGACTTCTATGTGCTTTGTCCTTGCATGAAAAATTGGATTTGCAGCCAAATGCATGGAACTTACATGATCTTGAAGTAGATGAGGTTTGGAACTTACAAGTCCCAAATTTGAGTACAACTCATTGAGCCATATTGCTTCTTGAGTTGCAATAGTTAGACCTCTATATTCTGCTTTAGTTGAAGATAAAGCAACTGTTGGTTGCTTCTTGGAACTCCATGACACCAATTTTGAACCTACAAATGCTAAGTATCTAGAGGTACTTCTTCTATCATCCTTTGCTCCTACCCAATCTACATCTGAACAGATTTTGATATCTAAATCAAAAAAGTAAGAATGATATATACCTTCATTAAGTGTCCCTTTGAGGTACTTGAGTACTCTCTTTGTAGCATCCATGTGTGACCTTCTAGGTGAGTGCATGAACTGACTTAGCACTCCTACACTATATGAGACGTCTGACCTTGTATGAGTAGCATATATCAAGCTACATACCAAGATTTGATATTATTTAATGTCTTCAATTTTCTCATATTCATAAACACTAAGTTTTTTATTCATCTCCAAAGGTGTACCTAGAGGTTTAGTGTTCTCCATTTTGAACTTAAGAAGTAGATCTTGAACATATCTCCTCTGAGTCAAATATTTCCTTCATTTGTGTATATGACCTGCATACCTAAGAAGAATGTGAACTCACCTAAATTGTTGATTTTGAACTCCTCTTGCATGTGTCTCTTGATCCTTTGAATGCAATTCAGATCATCACTTGTCACAATTATTTCATCTACATATACACATAGATAGATAACCTCATTGTGATCCTTTCTGATGAATAGAGAAGGATCTGAGTTGCTAGGTTTGGACCTTTGATCTTGAAGGTATGTAATTAACCTGTAATTCCAAGCTCTAGGAGCTTGTTTCAATCCATACAATGCTTTCTAAAGTTTGTAAACATAAGATGTATGATTAGGGTTTTCAAAACCTGGTGGTTGTGACATGTATACCTCTTCACTTATCCAACCATTTGGAAATGCATTTTTCACATCAAGTTGGAGGAGTCTCCAATTCCTTGTAGTGGCTACACTTATCAATGTTCTGATTGTAGTCATCTTTGCAATTGGTGAGAATGTTTCCTCATAGTCTATGCCATGAGTTTGTGAGCATCCTTTGGTAACTAGTCGTGCCTTGTACCTGCAAATTGATCCAACTGAGTTTCTTTTAACTTTGTATACCCATCTGCAACCAATTACCTTTTGATTGTATGACATTGGAACAAAATCCCAAGTGTCCATCTCCTTCAATGCATCTATTTCTTCTTTCATGTCCTTATCCAAATTAGGGTTTCCCTTTGCCTCTTCATAGGTTGAGGGCTTGTCTGAAATTGAGTCCTTTGCCAAGTAGTTTGAATGCTTTGTAACAAATGTGGAATCATATCCATACCTTTTTGGTTGTCTTTTCTCCTTTATTGACCTTCTAAGTGCTTGCTTGGAGCATTCTCCACACTCTTGCATCTTTGTTTTGCCTCTTCACTTCCATAGCTTGTAATCATTTTTCTTTTCATCTTGGTCATAATTTGTATCACTTCTTGGATCCTAGACCTGTGTATCATTCTTGCTTCCTAATTGTTGAGAATCAAGATCAAGATCATATGGTAGAGTTACCTTTTGTTTGTCTTCATCATACCAAGACCTGTGTTCTTCAGACACAACATCCCTACTTGTAGTGAATTACTTGGTTGAAGGATTATAGAACTTGTAACCCATTTGAGTTGAGTCATACCTAATAAACACGGCCTTTTTTGCCCTTTCGTCTAGCTTACCTCTTATTTGTGATGGTACATGAACATAAGCTAGACAACCAAACACCTTGCAATGTCCAAGACTAGGTTTTCTTCCATACCATGCTTCATACCTTAGAGTGAGTTGGATGGTAGTCTATTGACAAGGTACACAATAGTTATAATAGCCTCTGCCCATAGATAATGTGGCGACCTCTTCCCTTCAAGCATTGTTTTGGCTGATCGAACCAATGTATTGTTTCTTCTCTCTGCAATTCCATTCAATTGAGGAGAGTACATGGTAGTCACTTCCCTTTTCATACCTTTATCCTGTAAGAACTCATCAAACTCTTTGGAGAAGTATTCTCCCCCTGCATCAGATCTGAGCTTCTTGAGCGATCTACATGTATGATTCTGCACATGTGCTAGATAAGCAACCAAACACTTCATTCTTACTCTTGATAAAGTATAGAATATTCCATCTACTATGGTCATCAATAAATGAGACATAATACCTTGATCCTGCCAATGAAGTTTCTTGGCTTGGTCCCCATACATTTGTCTATACTAGGTCTAATAAGTTGTTGTGGATGTAGCCTTTGTGGTTGAATGGTTGTCTTTGTGCCTTCCCAATCTGACATGCATCACATCTGTTGATCATGTGTTGCTTTGATATGTTTGGCAATCTTGCCACACTTCAAGCTCACTTAGGGTTTGAGGCCCAAAGTTGAATAGAGATATGTTTTTGGTTTCTCCTACTTCAAAAGTAAAGAGCCTACCATGCTTCTCACCTCTGGCTATCTTCTTGAAGCCTTGACATGGATTTTCCATAGAAGCTCCATGTTGGGTGAACCTAACTTGCAATCCTTTCTCATCTATTTGGCCTATACTTATAGGATTTTTGTAATAGTGGGAACATAGAGTACCTTGCTCAGAATATTTGCCCTCCCATTGGAAGCTTTGACATTACCAATCTTCTCCACACCATGCTTTGTGTCATCTCGTGTTTGTACTTCATGTCTATGTTTTGGACTTTCCAAATCAGATAGAAGAGCAATGTTGCCTACAACGTGATTTGAACATCTACAATCTATGTAGAACAAATGATCATCTTCTTTACCTTCTTTGTGGCTTAGACTCATTAGAAGCAATGATTCTTCATGTGCTTGATCTTCAGAATAATTTCTGTAGTCCCTTCTGTTATGGCCTCTATTGTTATTGTTGAAGTTGTGCCCATCTCTGCCTCTGTTGTTGCCATATCCACCTCTTCCACTTCCTTTCTGGGTCTTCCCATTGGACTAGCAATTTTGAGTGGTGGGGTTGGTCTTATCACAGATGGCAGAAGGTTGAACATTCTAGCCTTTGGTCTTTTCATGCTTTGGTCCTTTCTTATTCCCTTTCCACTTGCTCTTGCTTGCAAAGTCGGCTTGGGAAGTCTCCTCTTCATCTTCTTCCTTCTTCTTGCCTTTCAGCTTCTTGTCATTCTTATCTGCATATAGAGCACTAGTTGAATTACCATGATAGGAGTTACCTTCCTTTATGCTATTGTTAGCCCCTTGATTGAAGAGTTGTCCAAGAAAGATGTTAAAGTCTGGAGTATGCACATCCATGATGAGATCATAGGCTATGGTGAAAGATTGTCATTGCTTGTCATGTCTAATCCCATTGAGAATTTGCCTCATGATGGCTTCTTCTTCAATCAGCTCTCCAATGGATGTGAGTTGATTAGCAACCTCCTTGAACTTTGTAACAAACTCAATGATGGTTTGTTTTGGACTCTTCTTCATTTGGTTCAACTCATTCCAAACATGGTTCTTCCTTGCCTTTGTACTAGCAGAAAAGAAAGTCTCTAGGGCATCACAAGTCTCTTGAGATGTCTTGCATCCTCTAATATGTGGTAATATAAAATCAAAGATAGAGTTGAGTATGTATGATCTTGCTTGACCATCCCTTGCACACCAAAGTATGAGCCTATCTATTTCCTCGAGTAGGTCCTTCTTTGGATCTTGAAATAGGCCTTGCTTCATCAACTGATACAATCCCATATAAATTTCTTCCTTGCAAATAAGTCTACATTCTGATTTTCCAAGTAGCATACTTGTGTCTATCAAGCTTTTCAATCATCGGTGGAAAGTTATCTCCCATCTAGAAGTTGCTCTGATACCACTAAACGGAAAATTGGAGAAGCTTGGAGAGGCTTGGAAAGTAGAGTTGTAAAGTGGTGAAGTTGGTCCAGCAAACCAACATAGGTCCAGCCCTATCTCATTAGATATGTAAAGTAGGCCTTGTACGCTTATGGTTAGTGCAATAAAACCCAATAGGTACTTTGGAACATCAACAAGAACAAGTTGACACAAAATAGATCACTTGTACCTTAGCTAGCTCACAAAAACCTTTTAAAAATGGATGGAAGTTGTGACTTCAAACACTGAGAGAAGCCAACACAGTAACAATTGGAAAAATTCCTCTTAAGGGAGTGTCATAAATAGGGTTGGCTTTCTATAATGCATAAAATACCTAATTTATATGAACCAAGCAAGGAGCAATCACCTTAATATTGAACTGGTGTCATTCTGATTTTTCAGGGATGTGCAAAGAATGACCCCGAGACTGTAAAACTTAAATTTCTCTAAAATTAATAAACCAAATGATTTGAAAATTAGACACTCATAGCTTTGTAGAGAGTTCTTAAATTATACAGTCATAGCTTTGCAGAGAGTGCTTAAAAACTAGATTTGGATCTTTGTAGAGAGAGTAGCACTCTCTATAAGTTGATTGAATTTGAGGAAGCAGGAGCAATAAACAGAAATGGCACCAAGCAATGATCAAAGAAGTATATCTATTGCTTCAAATCATCAATCTTCTTAATGTACAAACATTGTGGAGTCTTTATATAGACTCTTGAGGATAAGGGGATTAATAGGACCAACAAAGTCTAGACCCCACTTAGAGAATGCATGTCCACCCATCATAGGTTTCAATGGCATCTCATCTTTATGTATGGGATATTGAGTTCATTGACAAACATCACATCTCTTCACATAGGTATGTGCATCCATGTGAAGCGTTGGCCACCAAAGACCAGCAAAAAGTATTGCCTTGATCACATGATCTGATCCAAAGTGTCCTCCTGCTACCCCTTGATGAGCAGTTTCTAATATCTTAAGATACTCACTCTCGTGGACACATAGCCTAAGATATCCATCTTTTCCTCGCTTGTATAGATTTTTGCCAATGAGTGCGTAATCTCATGCTTCCTCTTCTAAGCTTCGTTGTCTAGCCAATGTCGTCTCTTGAGGGAATGTCTTAGTCCTCAAGAAGGCTACTAACGGTTCACTCCAATTTGGCACTAAAGACACTCGATAAAGAGTGGCATGTTCCACTGGAGGTTTAGTGCTGCAGATTGGGCATTCTTTGCATAACTTGTGCACATCTGCTTCCATTGTTGGCCAATATACCCCTAACCTTTGTAGAGTTTGAAGGGTCCTATGTTTCGAATGGTGTTGTTGTAGTGCACCTACATGTGCTAATTGCAACCATTTGGCATGTTCATCTTCGTCTACACAGCAAGCTAGTATGCATTGATTGGTGTGCTTATACATGCTACCTACCATTATGTGGTACTTCTGAGACCTGACTACTTCCTTGTCTCTAGTTCTTGACACAGGATGTTTAGGTCCAAAGGTGAGAATAGGCACTATACTTTTGGCCCACTCAAGCACTACCTCTAAATTGAACAAGTAAGCATCAGGGAGGTCCTCTGACACTTCTTGAGGAGACTCTCCAAAAGTTAGTCTAGAAAGGTGGTCTGCCCGAAGGTGAGTCCGACCTTTCCTAACCACAACGTCAAAGTTGTATTCCATTAGTAAGAGGAACCATCTTACTAATTTTCCAGTATTGCATGGTTTTTTCACTAGATATAGTAATGCTTGATGATCTGTAAAAAAAAATTTAAACTTATTTGCAAGCAAATAGTGTCTAAACTTTTTTATCACATATACCATGCCTAATCCTTCTCTTTTGTTCGTGGTATAGTTTCGTTCAACCGCATTCAACTGTCTACTAGCATAGGCTATTGGGAGATCCATATTACCTTCACCAGTAGGTTGTGCAAGTACACATCCAATGGCATAATTGGATGCATCCACATGCACATGAAATGGCTTGTTCCAATCAGGTGTAGTCAACATTGGTACAGAACACAATCGTCTCTTAAGGTCATTGAAGGAGTTCTCACATTCATTCGTCCACTCAAAGTTAGTCAAGAGGAAGTATAGAGGCTTTGCAATGATTGCATACATGTGAATGAATCGGCGATAATAGCCACAATGCCCCATGAAGGCATGTACTTCCTTGAGATTCTTTGGCCTAGGTAACTCTGCAATAGCATGCACTTTCTCTTTGTCTGTGGATATGCCACTCTTTGACACTATATGTCCTGAAATCTTGCCTTGCCTGACCATGAAAACACACTTTTGTGGGTTCAAGCAAACCTGATATTCTCTACATTTGTCAAAGATCGCTCTCACCTCGGGGATATGTGTCTATCTAATGTTGGAATGAGCATAGAGGTCATCAACATAGATTTCCAAGTTCTTCCTCAAGAACTCTTTAAAAACATGGCACATCAACCTCTAGAAAGTAGCTGGCGGATTGGTAAGCCCAAATGGCATTACCCAAAAAGAGAACATGCCCCACTCAATGGCAAAGCCATCTTATGCTGATCTTGGGGGCAATGGCCACTTGATTATAGCTCAAGAACCCATCAAGGAAGTTGTACACTTCCTTGCCTGCTACTCTTTCCAATAGATGTTCAGTAATAGGGAGTGGATAACTATCTCTAATTGTGGTTGCATTGTCGGAAGTTTCGGACACATGGCTGGTGGATCAAGCCAACCACCAAATCTATCAGCGCACGCCGGGTGCTTGGAGTAAACTCAGGTGCAATGACGATTCAAAGAGTATATGTAAACTTAGAAAAATATTCAGTTCAAAATCAAAGCTTGTACGATAATTAAGAGCTCTGGAAAAACTTGCAAACTGCATAAATGTTCAAGATGTTAACTATAATGTTTTTGTTTTGATCAAATTGAACATATGTGTTTTTTATCTGAAAATATCCAACAAATAGTTTTGGAAGTTCTAGAAGGAAGAGACCTTTCGAAACATTTATGTCAATCAAGCTTAAAGGACTAAATCTATTCGAACAATGAATTGTTGGACTTGGCAGTTTTATAATAATGGATAAAGATAATTTTTGTAATAGGCTTTCGAATCCTCAAAAATCGAAATGAATGCAAACAAATTGCAATCTCTCAAACAATTTTCGGAGGTTGATAATGAATCTTCTTGAAATCTTAATTGACAATGCGAACAGATTTTAAAAGTGAGTAGAAATTTGGTAGAAATTTGGTATTGTGTTATAAGATGAGATGCAATAAAATTAAATCGTAATGGTCCATCATCTCATCGTTTCATATATCATCAACGATTTACTTGAGTACAATGATCTTGTTTGGGAATTATATCATTTCTCAATGGTAGATTATTTAGTATACTTATTGAATAATATTCATGGACGGAGATAAGACAATCATTTTTAAAGTGGATCACAACAAAGAGCGACTCATTCACAGGGATAGATCAATACACAGAATTAAGTGCAAAAACGAAACTTGGCAGAACTTATCACACGTTAGTCATCTCAGAGTGAAGCAATATTAAAACATTATAAGCGTAAGAGTTTTAAGATAACGTCAATAGCAGTATACGCAATTTGTCAGAAAATTGCACAACATTTTTGAAAACAGTAGCTTGAACAATTACTATCAACTGCATGAACATATGTTAGTGAGTCGTGTGTTTCTCATCAAATATCTTTGCTCTGATTTGAAGTATAAACTTTAGAGAATATCGTGCAAGCGTATGCATTTGCGTGACAGAGAATTGATGTCATAAATATTATTTATGGTAGAACTTGCCAGAGAATTCGGATATATGCGTCAGTCAGTTGGTCATAAAACGGTTGGAAGAACATTTACACATAAACAACCGATCATCAGAATATTCAGCAGACCTATTAGAGATGATCGCAGTGAAAATACTTGTTAAGTGCAGCGTTGAGTGTAGGAATCATACTTGTTACGTGCAGTACAAAATACTTCTTTTCTTCGATGAATCATGCCACTTATGCCCGATATTTCACTTCTGCGCCCTGAATTTGTATCTCGTGAATTGCCAGCTTCTTCTCCCTGAGATCGGTGCATGCTTCCTTCCCTCTAGACAGTGCCCGAAAGATCCATGATTGGCCTGCTCGTCAGAACTAATCTGTAACCGCCATCTCACTCCCCCAACGCACGAGATGACTCCTTCCTTCCTTTCTTTCAGATGTGTCCTAGCCATCTCCCTGTAACGCGCGTTCGTTCCCTGTTTATAGTGGAGCAAAGTTTTTCTAATTAGAGTTCCTGCGCTCTATATTTAGAGCGTCATACATCCATCGTTGCTTTAGTGTTTTGAAAAGAATGGTAGGGTGATAGTCTTGCCAGTCAGCTTTTTCACAAAGATCTGCATCCCACCATGCAAACAGAGGACAAGGTGCAAGGTTGACTCCTTCTGAATGTTATAATCGGCGAGAGTCCGGCCATCCTCAAGTTGTTTTCCAGCAAATTCCATCCATTACTTTTTAGTTTTAGCGTTAATAACTCTTAAATTAGAGTTGTAAAATAGTCGCTCTCGGAGTGTGAGCTAATGCTGATGCAGCCACACATAATTTCTGATAATTGAGATTTCCTAGAAATTCATGCACTTCGATCTTTGAAAGAGTCGTGTTAGGCCCTGCACAAGTTTGAGCCGAAAGGGGTCCATTCATAAGGATGTTAATAAGACATGAGGAAGGTAGTGGACACTTTGTCTCTCCATGCTTACTCCTCAAACATTGGCAATGTCGAGATTCTAAACATTGGCAATGTCAAGATTCTAAGCAGTCCATGGAACGACAGATGTCTTCATATCTCTTTAATAAAAAAAACTCTGATAACTTATGGATCCAATAATGACAAGTCTGAATATTACTTCTCTCTCATTCTGGATCTGGTTCTCCATCATAAAATCTCCAAGCTCTCGAAAACATAGCATGATAGCTTGAATATTTCCATATTCCAGTCCCATGAAAATTCTCAATCATAGAATCCGCTCCCATCATTGCACCATGCCTTCAATATTGCTATCCATGAGTTGCACACAATTTAAATGTAAAATAAAGGAATGAAGTATCCGCTTAAGAGAGAGAATCTCTCCGATAGCGTTAACTTTCTTCAAGTTAGTACAAACACGTAACTTGCCATTCTTTTTGGGCACCACTACAATGGGGGATACACATTCGGTGTGCTCAATTTCGTAGATGAATCTAGTTTCTATCAATCTATCTGTCTCTTCCTTGATTTTGGTAGCATAGTTATCATTATATGTGTATGGCTTTTGCTTAGAAGGTTTGGCATCTGAGGTCATGGGAATCGTATGTGAGCATATGCCAGGGTCTACTCCTTTCAAGTCCTTGTAACTCCATGCGAATACATCTCTGTATTCTCTTAGCAAGGCTATCAACTCTTGCTCCTCATCTTCTATTAAATCATGCCCTATGTACGTGATAGTAGCAATTGTAACTCCCTCACCTGAGTCCAAAATAGCCTTGGTTGTGTAACCTTGATGAGTGATTGGAAGATAAGTGTTTCCTTCTTTTCCTTTGTCCATGTCTCCTATCTTGTCCAAGGGTATTTCTGGCACTATTCTATGAGATCCTACCTGGGAACGAGGTTTTGCTACTTCTGGCACTTGGTTGGCTATGTGTTTCCACAATTCTAGCTTAACCTTGAGTAGCTCCTCTAAAGTGAGATTGCACTGCACTTTAGTGTTTTTCACTACCTCCGTATTCCTAGGTATTATTGAATTTTCCTTTCTTACAAGGATTGTGGGTGTCCTCATACATGTAGACTTTGCTTCCCGTGGGCCAATGAAATGAGGCAATTCCTGCAAGGAATTAGATTCGAAGTCTAACCATTCACTTGATGGGGCATCCTCCTGTTCTCCATAGACAGAGGGAATGTCTTGTGGGAATTGGTCATGTAAGTCATCCACAAGTTCAATAGGAGGAGGATTTTCTCTTTCTTTTGCCCATTTCTCTTCTTGAATTTCTCATAGAAATTTTGGGGAATATCGATTCATAGAAGAAGATGTGTTTGGTTCTGTGGAATTAGGCACATGAGCTTCCTGGGGAGGAAGGCTTATCCTTTCACTTGCCTTGTCCTTTCCTTGGGAGGTGGCTTCCTTTCCAGATATTGTAATTAAGCTCTCCAATCTTTCTAACAGTCCATCAAAATGCAACTATGTCTTAGCTGAACTAGAGTAGTTGAAGAGGTAGCTCGCCTCAAACATGGTTTGAGCCAACTCCACCATCCTAGCAAAAATATTTGTTTGTTCAAGCTGTAGGTCCGCTCTAGGGTAACACTTTTCATGATCTTTCACATTTGGCTGGTCTTGGATTCTGGCCTGATATGCTTTAAGCATCATGTCTAGGTCCTCGAGAGTGGGATCTGCTAAGACTGATCCTACCCTAGGGAGTGGTGGGATTGTGTGAGGTGGGTTGGAAGGTGGTGGATTGGAGGGAGATGGGGATGGTGGTGGTGGGGTAGTGTGAGAGTGAGTTTGAGATGTGAGTTCAATTATCTTGTTTTTGTTTCTCTCAAGCTTTCCTCAAGTTCGCTCATCTTCTTTGCCCATTTCCTTTTCATTCTCTCTCGATTATCCCTCCAAGTTTTTGACCTTTTCTTAGTTAGGCTCTCAATCTCACTAACATCAGAACTCCTTTCCTGGCCTAATTCTTGGTTTTGTTTAAATGCCCGAGCTCTCATGACTACTTGCACTAGGGCCGTGGAAGTAACACTTCCCGTGGAGTCTACCACTAACCCAATGATGTTGATAGGAGTTATTTTTGGCATATTGGTGGGGTTTTCAGGACAATCTCGCAACAGGTGTTCCTTCCCGCATTCTAGGCAAAACCCTTGAATTGTCACAGATTGGGGTTGTGTAGATGTTGGCAGAGGGCAATCATGAATGAGGTGATCTCCCTGACATCGATAGCATGGTCCTCTAGGAAATGGGGGTCTTATCTGCCTAGGTTGGGGCCTAGAGTTAGGATTTGCATACATGACATTTGCATATTCTGGCTCCCAACTAGGTTCACTCGGGTCATCATAATAATATGACTCATTATGCTCAAGTGACTGCATGTAGTAAGCCTATGGGCTATCAATATGAGTAGAGTCAAAACTATGATCACTTGATTCACTTTCTAAAAGTAATGGTGTTACTAGCACTAAGGCTCTATTCATATTTTCTTCTACAGCTGCATACTTCACTGGAATCACATTGGCTGGAGGAGGGGTTGTTGCACTAGAACTGGTTGAGGTCTTTGCTTCCCTTGATAGGGTGGTTGATAGGCTTGTTGCTGCCTACCATACTGTTGTTGTGGGTATTGATTCTAGTATTTTCCTTGTTGTGGATATGACTGAGGATAATTTTGTCTAACAGCTTGTTTATTATATGGGCAATCTTGTGCAGTTGGTTGGTATATCTCCTTTCTATGGTGCAGTATTGGCTGTTAGGGTTCACTTGGGGTTGAGCCATGATAGGGCACACGTTATCCATATGGTCTCCTCCACAGGTATAGCATTGTTTTCATGGGGCAAATCTAGGAATCTGCTTGCTAGAGACTCCTAATTTCTGAGCTACCTTCTCTATCATATCCTTAATCGATGTGGATTGTTTGGAAGCGAGGCTACTCGAACTATTAGAATCTTTAAAGATCTTTGAAATCTCTAATACCCCCCCCCCCTAGATTATCCTCGATGTCTATGCACATACGTACACATGGATCTAGGGTCCTTCAAGTACACATACGATCTTAGTTTGGTACTTAACAATCCATCTAGAAATAAGGCCACTTGTTTGGCTGGAGTGGGTAACTCAGGAATAGGGCATCTCTCTAGGTATTTCCTAAATCTTCTTCCTCCAAGTCTGACTGTCTCTTGAGGTGTTTGTTTGAAGCTGTGGATCAGTGAGGAGGTGTTGTGTCTGATGCCACTCTTAGAAAATTCTGCAATGAAGGCTTCTAGTGATTGGTCCATATTCCTGAATTGTCTCTCATGTAGTGGTTGAAACCAAGTCAAGGCAGTATTCTTGAGTGTTAGACCAAAAGCATTGTATTGTGTGAACAGGTCATCAACTTGCTCAGCCTTCAAGTCTTGCCTAAATTCCACCACATGATCATAAGGGTCTCCTGTACCATCGAAGTAATTCTTCATAGACTTGACCAGTTGTGTAGGCTGTAAGGTCCTCGTGTGTTCTCTAGGCCTTGGCAAAGGGAGTTCATCTGTATTTCTTTGATTCCTTGGGTCTCTATGTCTCTCATTTTCTATTCCATCTATCTCTGTCCTTGTTCTTTCTCTTCCTATTAGGTTAGCAAAGCTTACTTCCAGCCTATCTCTACTCCTATCCCTTTGAGCTCCATAAGCTTGGGATCTTCCAGCTCCTTGGTGACCATAAGAGACATTAGATCTTGGTTGGGGAAAAACAAATTCACCCTTCCAAGTGTAGGCATGCTTACCATGTTCTGAGACCACAAAGATCCTCTCTGAAGTATTGCCTAAATAGGTCACTTTGCATGGGCTATCAGGATCCTTAAACTCATAGATTTTGAGCATTCCTACTTCATTAGGCTGGTCAGGCTTATACGTCCAAAAAGCCTCATCGGTCTCTCGGTTTAAGAGCAGATCTATGTTCTTATTGTCCTGGGGAACCCACTCTAGAGTGATGATTCTAGTCAGGACTGATTTGCCTTGGGGAGTTCTAGGCTCATCTATGTCTGCCTCTAGAATCACATTACCAAATTCATATGTTCTATCCGGTTGGTTGGTGACTACGTACATTGTTCCTTCCTTATCTATGTATGCACAATTTTTGAATTTGACTACCGGATGTTCTAGTCCAAGGGGTTGATCAGAGTTTTTTATCTGAACAACAGATCTTCTTAGACCATCCTCATAGATACGAGCACCTAATCGGTTGGTCCTGATATATTCTAGTTGAGTTTTGTAAGGGCCTTTGGGTTTCTCTAAGTAAGCCACACCTAAACTTCTTGTGGGTCTCTCCATACCATACGACATCTCTGATTCGCTAGTTTCAGAGCTAGGATAGTACGGATAACCGCTCAACTGCTGGGCCCAAGACCTAGCAGTGTGATTAACACTATCCTATGAAGACCTAAGGCTTTGTCTATCTCTCCCTAGATGTCGTCCTTATCTAAGGTTCATATGCCTCATTGAACAACCCCAATTTACCCCAAGTACAACCTCGTTGCATATCAATTTGTATCAATCACTTCGTTCTTTTTTAGTTGGTAATTGTGTTTATGCTCTTGTCTGATAACACATTGTCGGGAATACTTGAGTGAATTCCCGCACTTTAAGTTGATTGTACCATGTTAAATTCTTTCCTTTAAAGTTATCGATAACAAAGAGATTATATTTATGCTTGAACTTGAGTGTTTAAGTAGTCTTCAACTTGATAGATGCCTATCTTCACCTTGACTTACTTCTAGCATGACTGGCACTTAGCCTAAGCTAGGATTTGATTGAGGAGGTTAAGAGAATTCCCAACCTCGAGCTTGTTGCCTTTCAGATTGCTAAGTGAGCCCAGGACACACTCGCCCAAGCCCGATGTTCACCTTGCCAAGTCTGTTTGAATCCCCTTGCTTGCGCACCAAAGACCTGTGGAGATTTACAAATTAGTATTGAGCTAGATCAAAGATGAACAGACAGACAAAACAACCTTTAAACATCCACTAAAAGGTATAGACCCTTTTTTCCACTCTTGCCCTAAAAGTCTTCTGACAACCTAATGCCAAATGATGACCATATTAAAAACACTTTTACTAAAACTCCACATATGATTTTTTACAGAAAGCAATTGATGTGTCCACGACGAGCTCTCCAACAAGACCAAAACTATAGCAAATGGAGTTTGTATGAAGAAATTATGATCAGTCAAGCACTTGGGGGTCAAAACAAGGAATTCAAGCACTCAGGGCTAGCCCACAGTGTTTTCTAAGGTTTCCTTATGCTCAACTACCCCTTAATTTTACCAAAATCTGCCAAAAATATGCTTAAAACTCAAACCCTAAAATGTGTCAAAAATTCTATCAATCGCGATTGACGGTGTCAATTGTGATCGACGTGTCAATCGTGAGGGTTGTCAATCACGATCGACGTTTCAATCACGATCGATGCTTTTTCCACAAATTTTGGCATGATTTCAGTCAATCAATGGTGCGTCCATCATGGTGGACATGTGGGCATGCAAATTATGGTGTCAATCATGAAATTTCAGTCGGTCGATCGACTGGGTCAATCGCGACTGACAGAGTCTGACATGGCAGTCGGTTGTGGCTGTTGGTCGCGATTGACATGGTCTGTCAATCGGCTCTGTCGATCGGCTTTGTCAATTGGCTTTGTCGATCGGCTTTGTCGATCAGCTTTGTCGATCGGCTCTGTCGATCGTGCTCGATAGTGTCAGTCACAAGTGACAGAAGTCTCGGTCATGGCTATGGGTCGTGGCTGTCGATCGTGATCGACAGTGTCAATCGCGACTGATAGAAAATTAAGGAATTTTTTTACTGTAATTAGTGATCTAGAATGTGCTAATCATGTACTTTATGGTTGTGCACTTTGTTTTACCAAAAGCCGAATCTTTCAAGGTCAATGCCTCAAAACCTGCACAAACAATTTTCTCACCTGCTGGAGCTGCTACAGCTGCAATGGAAGCAGATACCTGCAAGAATGCTCAGAAAAACACAAAAAACAAGTGTGCATACAAGCTCTCGCTCTCAAGTGAAAATGAGGAAATGAATGGAGATGGAGGTATACGGTCACAGTGGTGAAGATGATGATGAATGGATATGGTGTGTAGAAGTGAAGAGGAAGGTAAAAACAAGTAAAAGAAAATGCTTACCTACTCTTCCAACATCTGTACTCTATGTCTTACCATCACACACTCGTCCTCAAAGCTCGATCCCCGACAACAACGCCAAAATTTGGTGTAGCTTAGTGGTGAGTAGCACCTCCTTTAATGTCAATCCGGGAAGACATGAGGATGGTATGAAGACCTCACGCAAGTGATGTGCACAAGTGGTGATGGAGAAGCACACAAGCATGCACACACATACACACATGTGCACATAGGTAAGAACAAAGAGTGGACCACGGAAGCTTTGATTAAGATCCAAAAGACAATTACAAGAATTCTTCTTAGTTCAAACTACAATTTTGCTATCTCAAAAATGAGCTCTCTAGCTCCTTTTATAGTTTTTGACTAGCTAGTGGCCCTGTCCAGACCTAGTGTCTGACCTAGTTAAAAATTAGGTTCGAGGGCTTATTTGGAGGCTCAAATGAACTCTAAAAATTATGAAAATTGGTACAAGGCTAGATCTAATACTCCCAAGCTCGAGGACTCCTCGGATTGCACAAAATGGAGTTTCAAAAAGGTGAAATGGTATTCATTGTGTTTGTAGGGTATGATTCAAAATTTTGCATACACTTCCTTGGAGCTCCCTACACGCTCCTCTGTTTGAGAGTTAACTTCCTTATTGATCCTATTCCTCAGTCCTTCTTTGGCTTGTTTGTCTATTAGGACCCGTCTGGCCTTCACTCTACCTTGTGCTTCCTTGTCGTGTCATGCCTTGACTGCCAACAACATATTATGATGCTCGCATCAAAGACAAAGGTCTATTATGTTGGAGATCTAGTACTTGTATATACCTTGAAACAACACTCTAAGAAACTCCAAAAAGAGCATATGGCCCATTGATTATAAACTGAATATCTTCCAATGGTGCTATTAATCGAGCAACATTAGATGGAGACACTCTACCCAATTACATAAGTAGATGGAGACACTCTACCCAATTACTCCTATCTCATGCAACCAGATAATTGGGGAATCAAATTAATATTACTTCATATGTACAAGAAAGATGTTTTTAAGCAAAGAAATAGTGGGAAATAAAGAAATTCTTGAATGGAGCTATAAATCTCACAATTCTAAGCTATCAGGCATTGAAGATTCAAAGAAAATTATTTGTAATGCCTACAACCTTAGAAACGGACCAATATGTGAAGTCAACATCAATACCAAAGAAGAAGAAAGTTGCTAGTTCATTAGGAGTCGAGACAAGTGTAGCCTCAAAATTGCATGGATCAAAAAGAGAAAGAGAGTATAATGAGGTTGCTACTAGATATATGGATGTTGTATAAATATGGGTCCAAGAGAAAAAAAGCATGGGTTTTGAGGGTCCAAAGTCACTTGGAGAAGCCTTGGGGTTTATGGAGAAACCCTTGGGAAAGTGTCTCCAAGACTATGGTTTGAACCCTTGAGCTATTTGGATTTATTTACTCCCAGTTGAAGGGTTTTGACCCTTAGGATTGATATTTTCTAAAGGTATGGTATTTAACCCTTAGGGAGGCCTCTCAAACCTTTGGATTTGTATGGACAAGCTTGGGAGAAATCCTTTTACAATCCATAAGAGAGCCATGTGAGGGTCATGTGATTTCATGTGGCTTCCAAGGTTAGAAGGCCTTGGATTAGCGTCCATATGGAGGGGACACTTGCAAGCTCTCCTCATATTTCCACCATTGGCCTTGAGGTATATATATGGGTGGAGTTGGTTGGGTGGATATGTGCATCTCTCACCCCTTGTGATTTAGACTCTTTCTTAGGCTAAGTTGGAGTTTATTGATTAGACCCTATAGTTTGTGTTGTCTAGACACCAAAAAACATTGGTATCAGAGTTTGGATCTTTTTAGACCTTGGGGAGTGCATTTTTCACGAGCTACTTTTTCTCTTTGCTCAGCTCAAACGGATATCCTCACCTTGGATGGGTAGTACCATGAGAGATCAACTTCTTTCTCTACAAAAGAGAGAAGAGAGTGCCCCGCCCCCTAGAAGGGAAACCTGCCCCATTAGTAGCCATTTGAATTCATCCTTTGGCCACATGACCAATTCATCCTCTAATCAAGTGACCTCTGACCACATTCATGGGAAAATGAGACATGCCCACAACTTTGAGCTGACAACTCGGAACGAACACAAAGAGCACTATTCTCTTTTTTAGTAATGAAAAAACATATGATTTGCACTATTTGTAGAGGTGCAGAGAAAATGGGATTGTTCATGTGGGATAATGACTTCAGATCTCACACTCCAATGCATGCATCCATTTCTCCAGTCATCACTTTTATTCAATATAAGGAGTTCAAGTCCATACGTGTTGTGTAGCAACTGCCCATAAGTCATTCACATGGTTGTCCATTAAGAAGGTTGTCAATCTCATGCATAGGATGTGGGCAGCAAGCATGAACCCTTCCATACATCCCTAGTGGAGCTTCTACACACCAATGATATGTGTTTCAGTAGCCTTTGAGCCTGTGGAGCTTCTATAGGTGCACCTATCAACTTATTCTTTACTCCTCTTGAGAGTAGGTGGAGCATCCAATTGGAGAAGCCTAAAGAAGTTGGAATTTTCTTCAAAAAATTAAGGAAAAAATCAAGGAGGACACATTTTGTTCCATTTAGAGGCAATTGGTGCTTCTCAAGTGCAATGGAAGGAAAAAGCTTAGACAAAGATAAGTATTTTTTAAAGTTTATGTTTGTTTAATGATTGTTTGTCTTAAGATTTCATTATCCTTGCATACATAACTCAAGCTTAAGATAAAGCTTCAATTGTTGATATGGTTCATATGTACCTATAAAGATAATTCATTCTAGTCCTCAATGGACAAACATTAAGGGTTTCAAAGATAATCAAGGACCTCAAGTTCTTTCATGCATTTATCCATTGAAAAGAATGAATGATTGTACATTCATCTCGATGAGGGATTGTTTCAATGCACACCTAAGCTTCCTTTTTGCACAATTTAACCTTCCTTTTCAATAGAGGCATTTATAAATACCGAAAGGCATGTGTACTTTCATGATGATGGTAGGAAAAGGAAGCACAAGTGATATGATTGTGCATATGAAAGGAACATAACATCATGAATGTATAAGCATATTAGTAGTAAGACATTGCATGAATCATTTATGGAATTTTCAAGAATGCAAACAAATGCATTTAAATGCATTAAAGTGAACTTAAATAGATAGTTTACGTTTAGATGGAAGCAATAAAATTGAGAAAGAAGTGAAAAAAGAGGTATTTACAAAACCATGATAGCTAGGTTTTGCAAGAAAAATACCTAAAGATTCCTTATACTCGTACTTGGGTATTCCCAAACACTCTTCAAATCACCTAATGTAAAGATTACATTATGTGATGAACATGTCTTGCTCCATAAATAGATAAGTAAATACATAACGCAAGAAGTATTGGTGCAAAGAATACTTGAAGTGGAAGGCAAAGGTTCGTGACATATGTCCAATGTCATGTATACACCAATACTTCTTGCCTTATGTATTTATTGGGCAAAGGTTCGTGACATATGTCCAATGTCATGTATACACAAGAGGACCTAGCATACTAAATTCTAACTCTGAGTATAACAAATACTTAGAGATGGTGCCAAAACAAGCTTTTAAATGGAATGTCTTACATAAACAACACCCAAATACATCTAATGTCTTCAATGACATAGATGATTTCTGTGAAAACTCTTTTGGGACACATTCTTACATTACTTCAGAGAACCTATAATAGTACCACTCTAAGTATAAGAGATACTTAGATGTCGTTAATTGAAAAAGTTTCAAAGGAATTTTTAATGAGACATCCGAAATAGGATGGTGCCCCAAAATGATTTCAAAAGTCTCATGTTGTAGAGCTATAAGTTGATGCCATCAAAGCTAATGATTAGAAATGAAATATGAGCAAATTTTTCTTTCACCGACAAGAATGGTGAAAAATAATCAAAGCACCATGAAAATTTGGAAAGTCCCTCCATCTAAACAAACTTCCAAGTTAATTTAAGGCTTCATTCATTCCTGAATTTAGTATGTCAAGTTGAAAACCAAGACAAGTTTTCTTTACGAGATACGCTTGTTGTTAATGGAGGAACATAAAGCTCTCTACGGGAAAAACAATCTTATTTCATAGTACTTTCAAAACTCTTATGCTTTAGTTAGACTTGAAAATTAAAGCCAACTCTCCTACACAAATAATAGACATGAAGTTACATGGTTGGGAATTCAAGAGCATTCCCAAATAATTTCATGAGTATGTTAGGATAGGTGGTCACTGAGCTACCCCTAGAAGATGTTTATTGAATACCAAAACTAGAAATCCTTTCTAGTACATCTTGTAGATACTTTCAAGTCACACACATGTGTAAGAGTGGTTAAATAGTTCCAATAATATGAATAGTCATAGCAATGAATCTGTGGTCGTGAACGAAGCCATAGATTCTTCCATTTTCAAGGAGAAAAACTCTTCAAAGAGGGGAAGAAATTACTAAACCTTATCAAAAATTGGTATTGTTCATTCCATGAAGTATAGAATCATGAATAAAGATAAAAAATAGAAGAACATAATTTTTAAAAAATGTTTGGCAAACAAGGAGTTGCTCAAAAAGATTCATGGTCTGTTAAAACTAGTATTGAGATCCCATCAAGATCACAATAGATTTTGAAAAGGTGGTTGTAAACCATAAGGATAAATAGATCATGCCAAAGTATGAAATTTCTTTTAAGTCGAAGTGAAACATATGATAGAAGTTTGTACTCCAAGTATGTAGTTTGCAAATGTGACCAACATGAGGATGGATGTTTATTCAACCAGAAGGTTTAAATCTTCCAATATAATATAGGAAAAATTAAGATCATAGAATGATCTTAAGTTGGAAGCCCTAAAAACCTAAGTAGAACAAAAGAAATAGAGGTAATTCCTTACCTTCAAATCCTTGTAACAAGGATTTAGGCAAAAGGTACACTACAGTTAGATAAAGCTCCTAAACTTTAAGATAAATATCATCTATGGGACACTATATTTTATATTCACATTAATGTTGGAATGATGGTATGGACATCATACTTTGAGATGATAGGTATCTTTTAGTCTTGCGCTCATGAATTGAAGTTAAATTTTATCCCAATGGGAATTAAAACTTCAGAAATATGAAGTATATGATGGTCAAGAGCACGAACAGAAAAAACACTTCATGTACCAATCAACTCGAAAGTTTGAAGATCATGAAAATTGAAAGCACTTTCTAGGATCTTCATAAACGTTTCTAGTAAGACCTAGTATAGTCTCATTTAAGTAATGAGATATTCAAGTATGGATTTTTTAGCTCTTTATCAAGAAATCTATATGGATTTTTGCATAGAGAACTTGGAACGCTCCTTTAAAAAAGGTAAGATCAACTAATTCAATATAGGATAAAGCAATTATTTGAGAATACAATTAATTGAGTCAATATCTTAATTCAAATGTATGACTTTTCGTATAAAGGTATGGCAAGAGATGATGAAAATGATTGACTTAGTAATTCACATAATTAAATTTAGACTATGTTAATCCGAATACCCTTTTTTATAATACATTGATGTAATAAATCTCCTAAAGTAAGAGATGTATACTAGATTGGTACTATAGTATATAAGACTCTCAAGAGATTGGAAAAACAGATTAATCTCATAATCAAAATAGTTGAAGCAACAATATTTGAGAGTAAAGCTAAACATCACCAAAGCTCGGTGGTTTGAGACATCGATGTTTTATACCACTAGAGTTTGGTACATGGGTGATGGATTCACCTTACCCAAAGAATATTTTCAAGAATTTGGGTTTAATCCCATAAAGATACAAACAGTGCTTCAAACAACTCAACTAAATTTTTGAGTCTCATCTAGTTTGACTCAAATCACTTTAGTGTCTTAGAAGTTGAATCAGTTACACAAAATTTTTGTTATTCCTTCCCACTTTGTTAAACCTTGAATGTGACTTTGAAATAATATTGAGTTCATTTCTAGACTAGGTGGATGGAATAGGTAATTCATTGCTTCAAGATCGATGGATTAAGAAAGAGTCTAAATATCTCTCAAAGAGTTTGAGTAGAACTCTTAAAGGGAGAAGATTTAGTAATTGTTTTTAGTTCTAACAATTCCAAAGAAGTCAACTCTTTAGGATTTAGCCTTGGCTAAATCATTTTGAGTTGGTTTCCCAAAGAAATGAATCACTTCTTTCCTACATTCTACCTTGGCTCTAAAACCCAATAGCACATGGTAGTCTTGTATTTGTGAAAAGAGATCAATCGATGTTGGTTAAGAAATAGAATGTAGTAAAAAAACATCTAAGTTAGATGTTTTGGCCAACCTCAAGGAGACTTCACAAAAGACTTGAACTAGCCAGTGATCCACCTATTTTGCTAGGTTCATGCACAAGTAGTGCATGGAAATGGACCCACATATCAAATTAACTAGAGAGTTTTAAAATCCACCTACTTCATATGTTTGTGCTACAGATGTTTAGTTTGCACATAGCAAAACATTGAATTAGGTAGGGATGTTTTAATCCACCCTTATCATTCTTTCCATACTTTGCACTTGATTTAGTGTTTCATATGCAAAGCTAGCTAATGTTAGAATTATTTGGATAGGGATTAGCCCACAAGTGGATTCCCTATTTTCATATCCGATATGGGATAGAATCCCCTTCTGACAAAGAGGGGAATAAGAGAGATGAAAACCATGATCGACAGGATTGATCATGGGGTACGAGGGAATACTCCGCTATTATAGTTACACATAGTGTCAAGGACAAAAATGTTAAAGGGGGGAGAATTTTGTATAACTATAGGTCCGAGCAGCAAAAGGAATAGGTTTTGAGGGTCCAAAGTCACTTGGAGAACCCTTGGAGTTTATGAAGAAACCCTTGGGAAAGTGTCTCCAAGACTATGGTTTGAATCCTTAAGCTATTTGGATCTATTTACTCCCAATTTGAGGGGTTTTGACCCTTAGGATATATATTTCCTAAGGGTATGACATTTAACCCTTAGGGAGGCATCTCAAGCCTTTAGACTTGTACGTAAAAGCTTGGGACAAATCTTTTTAGAATCCATGTGAGAGACATGCGAGGGCCATGTGATTTCATGTGACTTCCAAGGTTAGAAGGCCTTGCATTAGCATCCATATAAAGGGGATATTTGGCAATCTCTCCTCAATTTTCCCCCCTTGGCCTCAGAGGTGTGTGTATATATATATATATATATATATATATATATATATATATATATATATATATATATATATATATATATATATATATATATATATATATATATATATATATATATATATATACATGCGAGGGCCATGTGATTTCATGTGACTTCCAAGGTTAGAAGGCCTTGCATTAGCATCCATATAAAGGGGATCCTTGGCAAGCTCTCCTCAATTTTCCCCCCTTGGCCTCAGAGGTGTATATATATATATATATATATATATATATATATATATATATATATATATATATATATATATATATATATATATATATATATATATATATATATATATATATATATATATATATATATATATATATATATATATATATATATATATATATATGTATATGGGTGGAGTTGGTTGGGTGGATATATGTATCTTTCACCCCTTGTGGGCTAGATTATTTTTTAGGCTAATTTGGAGTTCATTGATTAGATCCTCTAGTTTGTGTTGTGTGGACACAACACAACAATGGCCAAGAGAGCTCACCTTTTGGCTACATCCGCATTAGCTCAACCACCCTTAATCACTCAAGATGAATTATAAGAGGCTCTCCAAGCCACACATGCATACATAGAGGGGCAAGTCAACTTGACAATGCAAGGATATCACTATAGATAAACTAATTTGTTGAAGGAGAAGCAAAGAGAAGGGAATCAAATGAAGATATTATCCAAATATTCTTAACTAGGATTGGATGACTCCAATGCATATTCGGGATCAGAAGATGAAGAAGACAAGTTTCAATTAGATGTTGAATTGCAATGTGACAAGAATGATGATGGCAACTAGGAAAAATTA
>CM035418.1:139018920-139028920 GCA_020310875.1 Ceratopteris richardii | reverse complement strand
CATTAGCACAACCACCCTTAATCACTCAATATGGATTATAAGAGGCTCTCCGAGCCACACATGCATACATAGAGGGGCAAGTCAACTTGGCAATGCAAGGGTATCACTATAGATAAACTAATCTGTTGTTGGAAAACCTAAGAGAAGGGAATCAAATAAAGAGATTATCCAAATGTTCTTAACTAGGATTGGATGACTTCAATGCATATTCAGGATCAGAGGATGAAGAAGACAAGTTTCAACTAGATGCTGAATTGCAATGTGACAAGAATGATGATGGCAACTAGGAAAACTTAAATCCGGTGTTGGATGATAATGCTCATCCATGGAAGACAAGAACAAGAAGAGGAAAAAGAGGATTCACTACTAAGAACACCTCGACCTGCATGGCTTTCACTATTTGTATTAATTCATTAAAAATCAATCCAACAAAACCAACAATGTCTGTAGACACTAGAAACAAAAGTGATGGGGAAGAGCATGAAGAACACCATGAAGCACCAATATTGCCATTGAGGATCATAGCGGAAAAATTACAAAGGAGGTAGCACCTTTTGGTGAAAGATCATGTAAAGAAGGGCATAACCAACAAGAAGATGAACTGAATTTACAACTATGTTTGAAAAAACCTTTTAATGAAACCATTCACACAGTGTAAGGCAAACAAGCAGGGACCAATCAACTTCCAATCTTCATGACAACATGTTTGAATATGGATGTTATGCAATTGAAGCCTATAGTCCAAAGAACGATTCAAAGTGCTATGGATACTCAACAAAAGTTAATGGAAATGGACAAAGAATATGAATAGGCCAACCTACATAAAAAAGGTTTAAAGTCCTTAGTGAGCAACTATCAGAGCAACTTATGAATTCTTAAAGTCAATATGACAAATCGAAGAAAGAATTACAGGAAGCCATGCAGAAAATTGACTTTTGAATGTCTCAAAATACCACTTACCAACTAAAATTGAAAGAAATTACAGAAGCCATGACAGAGAATTTAGACTTAAAGAATAAATATGCGTAGTTGGAATTTGAAAAGGTATGTATGTTAAATAGAGCAAAGCTAATTGAATCACAAATAACAAGTTATATGGAGGAAGCTTATATATTAAGAACAAGGGACAACTAGTTGATGAGTACTCTATTGTTCAATCAACCATTGGATACATCTAAAGGCATGAATGAAGAGGTCGAGACATTAAGGAAGCAACTAGAAGAATGTCAGTCTCAACTCACAATCGAGAAACACTTAGGAAGCCAGAGACTTTTAAGGCCCGAGAGTAGAAAGGAAAGAAATACTAAAGGAAAGAAGAGAAGCATGAAGAGAGGATCAGTGGAACATAAATTTGTCAAAAAAAAAACCTTTTTTTTTTTTCCAAACAAAGCCAATGGATGTGTTGTAAGCTTTATGAATGCACTAGAGAAGTCCTCTAGTTGCATAATTCCCAGAACTTGTATTGTATCTTTCCAAAAGGATAGTTTTCTTCAAATTCTTCCGAAAGTTCCAATGTGAAAGGACCAAAATAAGGGACATGTATATAAGTCAAATTGTGGCTCTTTTGTAAAGACTTTTTGCTATTTTGAATAGAGACTAACTTGAGAAAGCAAACTCATAACTTTTTTCTTGACAAGGGTGATTGTGACTCTAGACTTTGTTCTCTTGTTGGAACGATTAACAACAATATGGCCAAGGTTTCCACAGTAGAGACATAGCTCGTTATCTCTCCTTCTCTATTTCTCTTGTTGGTTTAGAGGCTAGAACCTACTTACGTCTATCTGCATAGGTTTTTCTTGTTTTCTTTCAAAAAGGGAGTTATGACATTGAATGGTTTGGATGGTGTATTCATTCAATGTCTTAACCTCTAGCATCGTGAGTAGAAAGTCCTTCACATCATCTCTTATGCCCCATCTAAATTAGCTTATATGAAATAATCCTCATGCCAAGTGAGATCACATATCAATTGCCTAAATTATGATGCATAGGTAGAGGCATGGTGGTACCTTGACATATCTTCCATAGTTTTGTTTCTGCCATTTGATTCATGTCTACATCTCCAAACATTGCAGTGAGATCTTGCAGAAACCCTTCATAGTCATGAAGCACTACCATGTTCTTCTCCAAGGTTGGGGTGAATCATGATAAAAAGATGCCACAATCTGTTCAATTGGGTTCTCCATGATGGCTAGTCTTGGATAGAAGCTAGCCTTGCCAAAATGTCAGGGGAGAATTAGATTGTGCGCTCTATCTAGACAAGAGAACATTTCAATTTTACTTCTGATAACAAGATCATCCACATAGGGAAATAATACAAGAATATGCAATTGATACAAGAACTCCCATAACTCAGGATTGATAGGTATGTATAAGTGGACTAGACAAGATACAAGAGACCTCACAACTTGGCATCATAGGTATGTAATAATATATTTGGGTTTACAAGAACTCCCTTGAGGGAGATGAACTAGGTACAAGAAAGGATTGGACAGGATATCGTACTACAAGATTACAAGAGGACAAGTTGGATTGCCCACAATAGTAAACTAAAGAGGACTAGAACAAGGAACAAGACTGGAACTAGAACTGGAACGTGGAAAGTACTTACTTGGAGATCGTGACTCCTTGAGCTCCCAAGACTGGCATTGGCAAGATTGATGGCCAATCCCTCCTCATATGGGTGTTCAAGGGCAATTATGAATTGGTGATGTCATCGATGATGTCAATGATCCAAAACAAGACTATCGGATGTCAGAATAAGTGGATAGTGGACCCTAGGGTTTTGGCATGTTTCGAATGTGATGCAAGCATTAGTTTCACCAAAATTTGAACCAATCATGAGATATAAAAGGTCACATTGAATATAAGGTTTAGGGTGGTTTCCTTTGTGCATGACACTTATCTTCGATCTCTACTACTCCCAAGATCTAATTATTCACGTGGTCGTGAAAGAATTCCTACTACTCTTTGTGATTTCATCATTTACTCATGGTAATGTGGTATTCTACATTAATTCCATCTTGTATTATTGTTCTTCATAAAAAAATTTTGTTCAATTTGTAAGTCTTTTCATGTTTATATTGATCTCGCATGTTTAGAATGAGACAACCTCACCATTATGTAATTATATGTTTCATATACTCAAATATATCAATTCACACACACACACATATGGTTATCTTAAACTGTCTAAGCTTGTGAAAATCCCAAATCCAACCATTTTTTTCCAAAGTTACAATGAATTGGAAATAATGCACACACCCAACCTCATAAGGTAGAGGCACCCATCAACTTGGGAATTTCAATAGAAATGCCTTGCCAACCAGATTCGAACCTGGGGCTTTCGTCCGCAGAGTTCATGTGTGAACCATTAGGCCACACCACTCGACATTGAAAGTTCTCTTTTCAAGAAGAACTTAGGAGATGTTGCAAAGATCCATTCTAAGTGTATGCAGCTTGTTAACGTCTTCATATTTCCATAGTACGTTGAGTGCTGCTTGACGCTTCATGGATTCTGATCAGCTTTGTGTTCGGTCACTCTTACGTCATTGTCTGTTGGCTAGCTATAGGGCCGAAGAAAAAAAAGAAAAGGCGAAGTCCATGTGGGAACCACCTCTATTCTCCCTCGCCGTTCACTATATATATCGAACCTTGACCGCCAATTTCTCTTTTGGCCTTGTTCTTTGCCGCCTGTGTTTGAGTAGGGTTATATAGCTGATGCTCGCTCCAATCGATACTGATCGTAATCGTCCTGGTCTTCAATTCATCTGTCCCTGTGGCGGCAGACGAAGTGAGCTATGGCGGACGTCAGAAACGGAGACAGCAAGGGCTCCGGTGCCAAGAAGTACAACATCGATCTGGATACTTTCGGTAAGAGGGTTAAATTACTCTATGGATCTTGGAAGGACTTCAAACAGGAGCATTGGGGTGGAGCAGATGCCTTGGCCATTGTAACTCCACCTCCTTCAGAGGATTTGCGCTATCTGAAGTCATCTGCGCTTCATACATGGCTACTTGGATACGAATTTCCAGAAACAATTATGGTCTTTTTACAAGAACAAATTCATGTTCTTTG
Source organism: Ceratopteris richardii (assembly GCA_020310875.1). Taxonomy (NCBI): domain Eukaryota; kingdom Viridiplantae; phylum Streptophyta; class Polypodiopsida; order Polypodiales; family Pteridaceae; genus Ceratopteris; species Ceratopteris richardii. The sequence continues at coordinate 139,024,845 of CM035418.1, read as the reverse complement.
TAGTCAGAAGAAGGCAACACTCCTGGAAGAGTTACAGGAATCTTCCAAAAAGAAAACTGGTTTGGATGTTATCGTCCATGCAAAGTCTCGAAATGATGATGGAAAGGAATTAATGCAGTCTATTCTAAGGCAAATTGCAGGAGGGAAAAATCCTTCATCTGTCACTGTTGGGTGGCTCTCAAAGGAAGCTCCAGAAGGGGCATTGATGGAGAGATGGTCGGAGCTGTTGAGTGATTCAGCGTTCAATTTGGTGGATGTGTCCTCTGGTTTGTCTGAAGTTTTTGCTGTGAAGGATGAAACAGAGATCCAAAACATTAGAAAAGCAGGTTTCTTGTCTGCATCAGTTCTGAAGAATTATGTCGTTCCCAAACTTGAGGTAGTCATTGATGAAGAGAAAACTATCACACATGCAGAACTTATGGATGATACTGAGAAGGCTGTAATAGATCCAAGCAAGGCGAAAGTGAAATTGAAGGCAGATAATGTTGACATTTGTTATCCCCCAGTGTTTCAAAGTGGTGGTGTGTTTGATCTGAAGCCAAGTGCAATCAGCAATGAAGATCCTCTCTATTATGATGCATACGGTGTTATTGTCTGTGCTATCGGAGCTAGATACAACAGTTACTGTGCCAATGTGGCCAGGTCATATTTGATTGATGCAGATGCACTGCAATCCAAAGCCTACAAGGTTCTGCATAAGGCACATGAAGCTGCTATCAATGCTTTAAAACCTGGGAATCCTGCTTCAGCAGCGTATAAAGCAGCGACCAGTGTTTTTGAAAAGGAAGGGCCAGAGTTCATTCCCCATCTGACAAAAACGACTGGCACTGGTATTGGGATTGAATTCAGGGAATCTGGCTTGAGTCTTAATTCTAAAAATGATAGGATCATTAAGGTGGGTATGGCATTCAATGTCAACCTAGGTCTGCATAATTTGCAGATCCAAAGCTCACAGAACCCTAAAACAAGAAACTTTTCCTTATTGTTGGCTGATACTATCGTCATCAAAGAGAAAGGCCCTGAGAATGCCACCTCAAGTTGCTCAAAATCTTTTGATGATATTGCCTACTCATTCAAAGATGAGGAAGAGGAGGAGCAGGAAAAGCCAAAGCCAAAGGCACCGTCTGGTAATGGTGCTGATGGTCAGCATTTTAAGACAGCACTTCGATCTGATAACCAGGAAATGACAAAAGAGGAAGTGCGTAGGCAGCATCAGGCAGAGCTTGCACGCCAGAAGAATGAGGAGACTGCAAGGAGGCTCGCTAGTGGGGGTCTAGGTCAAGGAGATGGGCAGGGTGTTGTGAGGACCACTGGAGATCTGGTTGCATATCGTAATGTGGATGACATTCCATTTTCAAAGGAATTGATGATTCAGGTGGATCAAAAGAATGAATCAGTTCTGCTACCATTATATGGTTTGATGGTTCCTTTCCACATAGCAACTGTGAAGAGTGTGATCAGTCAGCAGGATGGTGGCCATTCGTATATTCGAATAATCTTCAATGTTCCTGGAGCAGGCTATTCGCCTACAGACTTGGCATCACAGAAGTTTGCTGATGCAGTTTATCTGAAGGAAGTTTCATTCAGATCCAGTGATGTGAGACATACTAACCAAGTAGTGCAACTTATTAAAACTTTGCGCCGCCAAGTTGTATTAAGAGAATCAGAGAAGGCAGAGAGAGCCACATTAGTTACACAAGAGAAGTTGCAGCTGATGAAGGCAAGACCGATCAGACTATCAGACCTGTGGATCAGGCCAGCGTTTGGGGGCAAGGGAAGGAAGCTTAGTGGTATGCTAGAAGCACATGTGAATGGTTTCAGATATTCGACGATGAAAGCAGATGAAAGGGTTGATATAATGTACAGAAACATCAAGCATGCCTTCTTTCAACCTGCAGAGAAGGAAATGATTACACTACTGCATTTTCACTTGCATAATTATATCATGGTTGGAAACAAGAAGACCAAAGATGTTCAGTTCTTTGTTGAAGTAATGGATGTTGTGCAGACCTTGGGTGGTGGAAGACGAAGTACATATGACCCTGATGAAATTGAAGAAGAACAGCAGGAAAGAGATAGAAAGAACAAGATCAATTCTGAGTTCAATACGTTTGTCAAGAGGGTTTCAGAGTTGTGGGAGCAGCCGCAGTTTAAGGATCTGGATCTGGAGTTTGATGTCCCTTTTAGAGAGTTAGGTTTTCATGGTGTGCCTCATAAGGCATCAGCATTTATTGTCCCCACTGTAAATTGCTTGGTTGAGCTGATAGAACAGCCTTTTTTAGTCATAACTTTGAATGATATTGAAATAGTGAACTTGGAGAGGGTTGGTCTTGGGCAGAAAGCATTTGACATGGCAATTGTTTTCAAAGATTTCAAGCGCGATGTCCTTCGTATTGATGCAATACCTTCAACCTCCTTGGATGGCATCAAAGAGTGGATGAACTCCATGAATATTAAGTACTATGAGAGTAGGATGAATCTCAACTGGCGCCCTATATTGAAGACCATATTGGATGATCCTGAAAAATTTATTGAGGATGGTGGCTGGGAGTTCCTTAATATGGAGGTCAGTGACTCTGATACAGAGAACTCTGAAGAATCAGATGAAGGGTATCAACCTTCTGATTTGGATGTAGCATCTGAATCAGAAGAGGAGGATTCTGATGATGAGTCAGTTGTTGAGTCAGAAGAGGATGAGGAAGAGGAGGAAGACTCAGAGGAAGAGGAGGGGAAAACTTGGGATGAACTGGAAGCTGAGGCAAGGAAGGAAGATAAAGAGAAGGGTGCTGAGTCTGACAGTGAGGAGGATAGGAGGCGGCGGAAGGCAAAAGCTACAGGAAAGGTTCGCATGCCAGAAGTTTCTAGGAAATTGCCATTGAAAAAGCCGAAATTGAGGTGATTATGTGGACTCTGACCAGGGGCTTGGTGGTTGCAAAGAGTATGTACTCGAAATCTTTCATGTACCCCCTACTTGGCTTTACCAGCAAGCGCCAGGCTTGAGATGATCTGGGATTTATTGTGGCCCAAGAGAGCCCACCTCAATCCCTGTAACTATATTTGCAAAATGAAGCTTGAATCCTGTATCTAACATTGCAGAGTGAGGTTCTCATTTGTATAACTTGCATTCACAAGTTGTGAATTTAGTTTTAAGCATTATGCATAGCTTTTGGCCCCAGTTGTTCCAGTTGTCTGGTAAAGAGTTTCTGGTTTGTTTCTGTATGCTCTACAGTGCTTCATACTGTCTTAGAGTATTTGCCCGCATCGATGAAACTATTTTATGCTAGGAATAGGGTTTTTTCAATTTGAATGTCTGTAAAATGAAAGTAGGCTTTGGTATGTTCTCTACTGTAATTGTCATAGTTTGTGGTTCTGCACTAATCTAAGTAATCTATTGGATTGGGGCAAAAATATTTGCAAAAATTATCGTAGTTAAATTGGGTCTTTACATTGGCCTGTTTGCGAATGGTCTTTCAAATCTTTTTTGTCCTTCCATGTGTTTTCTTCTTTTAATATTGTGCTACAATGGACCTAGGACTTCTAACTTCGTTTAGTATTGGGCTACAATTAGGACGTCTAACTAGGCTACATGTTCACGTCCCGTTGGTGGTTTGGTAAAGCTTTGGCCTCTTGAGGTGGAGGTCTAGAGTTCAACCCCCGGGCTGGACATGTAATGGCTTTGGTCAATTCATACCAGTTATAACTCAGAATTAATCCCTGCTTTGTTGGATATGGGGGGTCCTGTGGGTACTATGTGCATTCACCTATATAGTTGTACTTTCAAAGTTAAAGCTGGGGGTTAGGCACTTGTTGAACTTCCTTAAAAGAAAAAAAAACTATATGAGAAGAATTTATCATAAAGGACAAAAAGCTTTTTGTACTTATGTATTTTCTTAGTCTCTCTCTCTCTCTCATGCCTGCTCCCTTGTTTTGTGGGATATGAGGGGTCCCGCGGGTACTATGTTCATTCATGTGTTGTACTTTCAAAGTTAAAATTGGGGGAGAAGGTGCTTGCTGAACCTCCTCCAAAAAAAAAAAAAAAAAAAAAAAAAAAAGAAGGAAACCTATATGAGAAGAATTTATCATTAAGGACAAAAAACTTTTTGTGCTTATATATTTTCTTTAGCTTCTCTCTCTCTCTCTCTCTCTCTCTCTCTCTCGCCCCCCCCACAAGGTGCATGAATTCCCTATGTTTGCAACCCAAGTACTCTGGTGGCTGAGGCTTTATTGACAGATCACCCCCATGGGCAGACTTGTGAAAAGGGGTTCTTTTTTTGGGGGGGGGGGGACTCACTCTGGTAGTGTTATGATTAAGAGATTTTCATATCTCCTTTAGACTTCTTCAGCAAAGACTTTTTTACAATCTTTGTAGTAAACTTCTATACGTAAGCCCTTTTTCCTTTGTTTCTGTTTCCGGTCTAATCCCATTCAATCTGGTGCTTGAGAAGTTTGCCTTGTGGCATCAAATTTATTTAATTGTATGGGCTAACAGTGGCTCAACTAATTGAACTTGTCAAGAATTGTCCATTTCTGAAGTGCTTCAATTATCAAGCATCTTGTCACTCAATGTGCCTTGCTTTCCTTTGTCTCGTTTTTGATGAAATATTCCTACAAGTACCTATATAAAGGCTTCCATGCTCCATAAAGCCTTCATATATGAATAAAGCTGCAAACCACCGACTTCTTTGAGAGCTTCTCAATCTTCTCCAACTAAACCCCAAGGCTACACCTCTTCCAAGGAGAAAAGAACTTCAAGGAGAAGCATCGGGGAGGGGAATTCTTGCCTCTTAAGGTATTGATTTTTTGTGCATTTTTTTTGTCTGGCATTAGCTTGGGTATGTTCATCACTTTCATGCGCAGAACTTAAAGAATTACCCTCCATCGAGATTGATTTTAGTCCAAAGTTCTCACTTCCTCGTCTTTTCTCAGCCATTGTCTTATAGCATACAACACCACCTTAGACACATAACTTCTCGCTCATGTCTTTGATTTTGACAATTTTTAACTTGTTCGGAAGCTTGTCAATCAACACATTGATGGCATAAGCCTCTCTCAATGGAGACACATTGATTTATTTGTGCAAGAATGAAGCGTTCATCAGCCTCCATTGGTCGTCTTTGAGAGATTGTTTGGTGAACTTTGGTGTCCAAACGACATGCTTTCATCTTGAGCAACTTTATGGATGTGATTTGGAGTTCATGGATCAATTTCACTCTCTAGAATCCTTTGGTGAGGATCCAAGAAGTGTTGGAGTTTTCAGTTCAAGGTTAAAAATTGTTTTGCAAATTTGTAATTGTCCTTGTTTATGTGGCCATATTCGTTATAGTGTGCCCTTTATAAAGGGCCTGTTCTGAGGAGCTTCTCTAGAATCAGGGAGGTGACAAACGCCTTGTTAGTTCACAATCATGGCTGAGTTGCCCTTCACTTCCGGAAGTGATAGAAACTCAGTTCGTTGACTTTGTTAGAGATCTTCATTTAGGAAGACTCTTTATTAAAGTCTGCACCTACTCTAGGGCATTGATGACGTGAGTAGGGATGTCATAGCTATTTTTCCAAGCTATGCATGACAAAGTTTAATTCTAATACTTCTTGTTCTGGACAGACATAGAAGTTGAAGAAGCACTTTTTGGTTTTCTTTGTGTTTTTTGTTTAATTTGCATTTTTATGTTTCTATATATATATATATTTATGAATTTATTTTTATTTCTTATTTATTTTATTTTATTTTATAATTATAATTATAATTTAATTTAAATTCTATTTACTTTGGTAACTTTTATTTGTTTATTTATTTATTTATTATTCTTACTATTTTTAAATTATTTTTAAATTAATTAATTAATTTATTTTTTAATTAGTTTATATATATATATATATATATATATATATATATATATATATATATATATATATATATATATATATATA
>CM035418.1:139003920-139011420 GCA_020310875.1 Ceratopteris richardii | reverse complement strand
AGTATTAGTGCTTTTGTTGTTGTGACGAAGATTTGGGAAATAAGTACAGGGCCTCTGTCTAAGAGACCCCTACCACTCCCAAGAACCCACGTTGGTCTGGTAACGACCTTCGGATAGTCAGAGACGTTACGATCTAAGCGATTCATTTAACACCGGAACACATTTAACGTTTGAACATTTAACACTTAACACTTGGTGCCGTCTGTGGGAAGGTGGCATCAAGAGTGCCAGTTACCTGACGAAAATGCTAGCTGTGGAAAGTGGCAGCAAGATCGTCATTCGTCTGTCAAGATCGAACATCAAGATTACCGTTCGATAGTGATAGTAATATTACGCGATTAGTACAAAAGATGATACATGCCGGTTACTCGATCCGGTGAAACGTATCCCAAGAACCATCAGTCTGGAGTACTTAATGTACTAAAGACAACTCTGGGAGAAAAAGGTACAACTCGCTCTGACTCAGTTGTTAAGAGAGTTAAGAACGTTAGAACTGATTCCGGTCATATTCCGGTGGAACTTGTTATGTCTCTGGTTCATTCCGATACTATTTCGGCACAGTCTGTCGGAGAGATAGTAACTCCAGAGTCTACCAGAACGCAGTCTGACGCTAGTTTAACAATCTTGGGTAAAGATTCGAATTTGTTTACGATTAGAAACACATTAGCCAAAGAAATCGGCGAAAGCGAAAAAACACCTTATTTTGGTGAAATTTCGGTACATTTTGGTGATATTTCGGTGACAGAATCATAGTTTTTCGGCGACAGTTTACCATTTTTTGGTGAATCTTCAGCCCAGCCACCACTTTTTGAAGTGAGTTCCCCTACACTGGACATCAAGAAGGAAGGAAAGCTGTTCGAGACAAAGATTCGAAGCATATTAAGCAAGATCATCGCATTGAAAAGTGCACCATCCGACGATACGAATTCCGATAGTTCAACTATTCAGCCCCGAGATACAGAAGGAAGGTATAATACACTCACGATGAACGGGCAACAACAACAACAACAACAGTTATGTCCACCCAGGCCGCCTCCAACAGGTGTGATATACACGAAATTCGGTGGATTCCCAGGAGATGATCCGGATGCTCACGTACGCACTTTCGAGATAAGCTACGCAGTTCTCAACCATCCACCGGATCCGGCCTATAAGGCTATTGTCTTTCAAGCTACACTGGTCAATGAAGCAGCTAGATGGCTTACAGAATATGATATTAATCACTTTGGCACCTATGAAGCAGTACGAGATGCTTTTCTGCAGCGATTCAGGCTAAAAAAGAATCCAGCCGAAATTTTTGACTATTTACAGAACAACAAACAGAAGGCAAATCAAACCGTACAGGAGTATGCTACTCTCTTCAGAACGCACTTAAGGCAGCTACCACCGGCCCATGCTAACTTACCAGATGACGTTATCACTCAGTGGTTCATCAATGGCTTGACTCCACAACTCAAGCAGATCATGATCATAAGATGTGTCGGAGCTATGACACTCGATGCAGTCATCACAATGACTCTGCAACTGGAAAACAAAGTCGGTGGATTTACAGAAGATCTGGAGTGGTTAAAAACAAACAAAAATGTTACCGAAGATATGACCAGACAAGTATACTGCATCACATGCAAAAATTCAGGACATACTAGTGCCAATTGTGCACTTAATCAGACATTCTGCGCTATCTGCAACACTGCCGGACATACCACCGAAAACTGCGCATACAACGTTAGAGTACAAGGAACAGCGACTGTCAATGCAATTATCCAGGAACAAGGGCAGCCAGCCAACCACTATGTGCCTCCGCAAATGAGAAACAACCAGCAGCAAGGATATCGAAATTACAGAGGACAGAGGAATAACAACTATAGTACAAACCGATGGCAGAACGGACCACCACCGGAAAATCCCAATTTGCCACCACTGCGCTGCCATTTTTGTGGTGAGTATGGACATATTAGGAGATTTTGCAAGGATGTAGCTGAGTATGATTAAAGGAAGAAGGAATGTCAAAATCCAATGGCCAACATGGTACAAATCACACCGGTGGAAACACAGGCTGCTGCAGTCCAGACCTGATCCGGTAAACAACTGCAGCCGACAGCAGAAATATTTGAACCAGGGATACGTGAACAACATAGAATGTACAAGGCTAGTCAATGGACCACAGTAGAACCATCGGTCTTCCCAGAGCCTATTCCGGTAACCCAGCCCTCGTTAACAAAGGAAGGAACACAACCACGGGAGTCAGCAGCGGGAACATCATCAACAGCAGACACATTACCAACAGTAGACACCTCCACATCAGCAGAGGCATCAACTTCAACATCGGTGGAGCCTGTCAACCAATCTCAACAGACCTGGGAAATCTTATCTAAGGCATCTATCACCTTGCCTCTGGGCCAACTACTGGCATTAGTGCTTGGAGTTCGACAACAATTCCAACAACAGTTCAGTCCGGTGCCTTCTTGTATTCCAACAACAGCAGCAGTTCAACCGGAACCTGATTCTATGGTTGATCATTCGGTTCCCTTGATTACAGTATGTTATAAGAATCATAAGATTACGCAGGTATTAATTGATGGAGGCTCTGGTGTCAACATTGCAACTGCGGCATTATGCAAAAGGTTAGGATGGACCGAAATCGAACCAGTTCAATTTTTTGTCAGAATGGCAGATCAATCAAGAGTCCATCCCTTAGGACTTGTGCGGGATGTACCCATCACTTTACAGGGTACGACCTTTAAAATGACCTTTGTTATACTAGATCTGCCGGAATCCACTTTGGATTACAACCTTCTTTTCGGCCGACCTTGGTTGAAGCATGCGAAGGTAATACAGGACTGGTCTGCACAAGAGCTTACGTTTAAAGATGCCAATCGTAGATATGTGGTAAAATTAGATGCTATACAACCTTGCGAGCTACACGCTAGACCGTATTTTGCTGAACCAGTCCATATGCTAGATGGATTGTCAGATGATGAAGAAGAAGAGTTTCTAAAGAGTAACGCTGACTTAATTTCCCTAGGGACTATTGATTTACAGTTCGTTGTAGATAATTGGAACGCTTCAGTCTGTACAGTAATACCCATCACAGAAGAGGCTAAGAAGGAAGACACTGTTTTGACACATGACGATGAACTACAGCAACTTCTTAAACCAACAGACGACACAGAGAAACCTCAACAGTTCTATGTCCCCAAAGATCAGCTGATCACTTACAATTTAGGAGATGAAGATCACTCGCGTCTTGTAAAGATAAAGCAAAATTTACCAGAATTATTTGAAGCTGATCTAATCCAACTACTCCGCGAATTTTCCGATGTGTTTGCATGGAACTACAAGGACATGAAAGGATTGGACCCCCGCATCTACCAGCACAGGGTCATGCTGAAGCCAGAAGCAAGACCGATAAAGCAACCCAGCTACCGGATGAATCCCCATTATGCATCTCAGGTAAAGGCAGAACTTGACAGGTTATTAAAAGTCGGATTCATCGTGCCAGTAGAGCATGCGGAATGGATCTCTCCGATTGTGATTGTGCCAAAGAAAAACAAGCAACTGCGAATCTGTGTAGATTACCGGAAATTAAATGCAGCAACCATACCGGATCCCTTTCCAATCCCCTTTCTGGATACTATGCTTGATAGAGTAGGAGGCCATGAGATGTATTCATTCTTAGATGGATACAGTGGCTACAACCAAGTTAGAATGGCTGAAGAAGATATACTGAAAACTGCATTCATTACCAACTGGGGTGTATTTGCTTGTACTGTAATGTGGTTTGGATTGAGAAACGCACCAAGCACATTTCAAAGATGTATGCAGGAAATATTTTCTCCTTACCTCACCTCTTTTATGCAAGTTTACCTTGCCGATTTCTCAATTTTCGGTAAGATGATAGCACACCTGTTCCATTTACGGTGCTGCTTCCAGAAATGCAGAGAGTATAGACTCTGTTTGAACCCAAAAAAATCTGTGTTTGCGGTTTCATGTGGCAAGTTACTTGGCCACATTGTATCTGCACACGGTATACAGGTTGATCCAGATAAAATTTTGGCAGTATTAGAAGCTCCGGTGCCCACTACACCGAAGGAAGTTATGCGCTTCATGGGCCAAGTAAGATGGCATGGACGACACTTACGGTGGCTTGCTCATTTGGCAATACCACTGAACAAGCTAATCACCAAGACTCCTCGACAATTTGAGTGGACCCAGGAATGCCAGATAGCATTTGATCGTTTAAAGAATTTATTAACACAAGTTCCTATCTTACAGCCGCCGGACTGGGATCACCCATTTCATGTATTTGTTGATGCTTCAGATATAGCAATAGGAAGTGTGTTGATGCAACAAATTGATAAGTGGTTTAGACCAGTATATTATGCAAGTCGAAGATTAGCCCCTGCTGAGAAGAATTACTCTGTAACAGAAAGAGAATGTTTAGGGCTAGTATATTCTGTCAAGGAATTCAGACATTACTTGCTGGGCCATAAATTCACATTTCATGTAGATCATGCTGCACTTGTCTATCTAGTTCGGCAACAACATCTAGGTGGTCGATTAGCACGATGGGTACTACTCTTGCAGGAATTCGACTATGAAGTCATTCACAGGCCAGGCAGTTCACATGCCTTAGCAGATTTCTTATCCCGCTTAGATTTCGGTGAAGCTCCAGTGGGTATAGATGATACAACTCCAGCGATCTATAGCTCTGAACTAATGAATGACGATATTACAGACCCACATACACCATCTACATATTATGATCAGATCCTGACTTTTCTCACCGAAGGCTGTCTTCCATCTCAGACTTCTACGGCAGTACGCAGGAAAATTGCAGTCTTTAGCCGCCGATTTCGGTTAATTGCTAGAGAACTATATTATGTAGATCATACCGGAATCCTACTTCGCTGTATTCCACCGCATGAAGCTAACTCAATTATTACTTTGGCTCACTCGATTCCTTCCGGTGGCCATTTTGCAGCAGACTTAACTCACCGGAAAATTCTGCAGAGTGGTCTCTGGTGGCCAACTATGTACAGAGATATATCACAGTTTCTCAAACAATGTGATACTTGTCAAAGATCTGGACAGCCCTTGCAACGTCATCTTTTTCCTCTGCAACCCATCTTACCATTGGAACCTTTCCAGAAGTGGGGTCTAGATTTTATCGGTCCGATTACACCTCCAGCAGTCTTCAGTAACAACCGTTACATACTGACCTGTACAGACTATGCAACCAGATGGGCAAAAGCCTGGGCTTTACGGTCTGCTACAACAGTTGCAGTAGCAAAATGTCTGCTAACCGATGTCTTTCCACGTTTTGGTTTACCACTGGAACTTGTCTCAGATCAAGGTACTCATTTTTTAAACAATTTAATGAAGGCACTTACACAGTCGTTCCAGGTCACACACAAATTTAGTTCTCCTTATTATCCTCGTGCTAATGGTTTGGCCGAAAGTACAAACAAATCTCTGCTGAATATGCTTCGAAAATTGATCATGGAAGCACCAGAAAGATGGGATCAACTGCTACCTGCAGTGTTATGGGCATACCGGACTACATACAAGGTAACAACAGGATTGACACCTTTCAAACTAGCTTATGGCTTAGAAGCAATAGCACCAATGGAAGTAGTTATACCAAGTCTGCGTGTAGCCATTACCTAGAAACTGCTATCGGAAGCCTCACTGTCATTTCGGTTGGACACACTCAGAGAGTTAGACGAGCATCGATGACTCAGTTTTTTAACCATGCACGAAGTCCAACTGAGACAGGCTAGGATGCACAATCGACACTTGAAGACTCCAGTTTTTTCGGTGGGACAACTTGTACTTTTCTACAATGCAAAGTCAAATAGATCCGCAGGCAAATTCAAATTACGGTGGTTCGGCCCTTACAAAATCTTAGAGCAAATCGGTCCAGCAACTTTTCGGTTGACTACATTGACCGGAAACCCACTTCCAAAAGCAATCAATGGGTCGAAGCTGCGGCCGTATCAACACGCTGCTAGCCCGCATTAAAACATTCGGCGGTGGACCGCATTTTTTGGTTTTTACTTTACTTTTCCTTCTGTTCTTTCCTTTTCTTTTTGTAAATAGCCGCGTTTTTTAAGCACGAAAATCTTTATGTCATAAGCCGTCCTCCTTACCAGTTACTCGAGCATGCACGCCAAATTGAAAGCAGTATCATTCCAACACCGCACAATGATAACCATAACTTCCTACCCCCACCGTAATGGCTCTACTTAATCTGTTGCACCAAAAATCGCTATTGTGTTTTTGTGTTTGTAATCTGTGCGCCCACTGTGCTCTGTGTATCCGTGTTCTGTGTTTTGTTTTCGTGTGCGCCATGGAAGCACTGGCAAATTACACAGCCTTCCGTGATGGTATCTCTACCGAGGTAGGAGAATACCTGCGCACCCGTGGGTTGGCCAACTTCGCTGAGCTGCCTTGGCACTCAGTGGAAGCCCATCCATTTTTCGCACAGATCATACCTGCCATCGCCCAATCCCCCATCACTGAGCGAAAATGGATCTTCCTCTCCCTGCCATCTCGCACCGTAGTAACCTTCCAAGCCTTTGCCGAATCCTTCCGCCTCACTCCACAAGGCCGCGAGACTGGCCCAAGCATCCCCGTAGCCTGCATGATAGAACTCTTTCCCCGCTATTCATCGAATGAGTACGCCATCCTCTGCCGCCCTGAACCCGAAAGAATTGCACTCCAGTTCTTAGTCGCCATCCTGAACCTCCAGAAATGCACCTACGGCATATCCCGCCCTTTCTACTCCGCCATCGACCTAGCTTCCCGAGAACCCGTTAACTTCGCCTCCTATTTCTTTCACCGGATCCATAAAGAATGTGTAGCCATAGTGAAACAGGTTAATAAAGGAACTACCCCTCGCTCTCGATTACCCCACATCCTTTCATTTCTCTTTCCGGCCATTCTGGCAGCACAACCACCAGCTAGAGGCCCCATTCTACGACACGAAGAGTCTGTACAGCCATTAGAAGACGACGAAGAAGAAGACGAAGAAGAAATCAACCAACTATTCCGCAGAAAAAGAATCAGGATCAGCTCATCCGAAAGTGAGGCACAAGGTTCAGCCGGAAGAGATAAAGAAAATGAAGAAGCAAGAAGATGAAACCTTCCACGACACTGCCACGTCCATACAACACGACTCGACAGCGCAATCCACATCCTCTGAGCACCAGGAACAAGAACGACAAACGAAAACAGAACCCATCTCAACCGAAGAAGTCTCTCAGCAACATAACGAACAAGAACAACACACTAAGAACCGGGAAGCTTTTGACAAACTGATCAAAGCCGTAGAATCCACCGTAGACAACGCCGAAGCAACGCAACAAAAGGTAATCCAATCTATCGCTACCACTATCACTCCACCGTCGGAACCTCCCATAGCACCTGTTGAGCCCACCGCATCTTCCACCTCATCACCCGATTATTCTCCACCGACCTCCCAACAGATTCACACCA
>CM035418.1:138974877-138977377 GCA_020310875.1 Ceratopteris richardii | reverse complement strand
AGAAGATTCTTCAAGTATCTCTCTTGTGAAACATATACTCCATGTTGAGTATACACAATCTGCATTCCTAGAAAATAAGATAAGTTTCCCAAGTCACTTATCTTAAACTCCTTCTCTATTTGCTTCTTGAGTTCATTGATTCCTTGAGCATCTGTTCCTGTAACAATAATATCATCAACATAAATGCACATGTAAATATATCCATTTTCACTTGCCTTCACTAGCAAGCTACTATCTGCCTTTGATGCTTGAAATCCACATTCATTCAAGAACTTGACCAATCTGTAATTCCAAGCTCTTGGAGCTTGCTTCAACCCATATAAAGCTCTCTTGAGCCTACACACATAATCTGATTCATTTGATTCCATGAAACCTTCTGGTTGCTCCATATATACTTCATCTGCAATATAACCATTTAGAAATGCATTTTTCACATCCAATTGTGATAATTTCCATCCTTTGCAAGCAGCAATAGCAATCAATGTCCTAATTGTAGACATCTTAGCAACAGGACTAAAGGTTTCATCATAATCTACCCCATAAGTTTGGGCATAACCTTTAACCACAAGTCTAGCCTTATATCTAGACACCTTACCATCTGCAAACCTCTTTGTTTTATATACCCACTTGCATCCAATGACCTTCTGATTCTTTGGTCTTGGTACTAGTTCCCAAGTTTCATTTTCAAGTAGAGCATCATACTCTTCTTGCATTGCCTTCTCCCAATTCTGTTTACCTTTGGCTTCTTCATAAGTGGTTGGATCTTCTTCTGTTTTCACAATGTAGGCATAATCTTTTGTTGTTAGGAAAGATGTATCATAACTATACCTTATAGGTTCTTTCCTTTCCCTTGTAGATCTTCTGATTTCTGCACTTCTTGAAGTTTCAGCCTCATTTGATTCTGGATCAAATCTTGGCCCTTCTTCTACATGATCCTGCACTCTACATCTAGAGTCAACTTCATCAACAATTTCTTCACAAACTTTTACCTTTGCCTTTCCTTTTCTTTGAATTTCTTCAACACCTGTATACTCATTTGGTGATCCTGTATACCACATGTTTTGCTCATCAAATGTCACATCTTTAGTAACAAGAAATTGCTTTGTGGATGGACTCCACAATCTGTAACCCATTTGTCTATCATCATATCCAATAAACACATACTTCTCTGCTTTTGATTCTAGCTTATGTCTTAATTGTGAAGGAACATAAGCATATGCAATACATCCAAATACTTTACAATGATCAAGACTAGGCTTCTTACCCCACCATGCTTCATAAGGGGTTCCTCCATCCAAAGCTTTGCAAGGCAACCTATTCACAAGATATGTTGCAGTGTTAATGGCTTCTGCCCATAAGTAATTTGGACAATTCTTTTCTTTCATCATGGCTCTTGCAAACTCTACAAGAGTCCTATTCCTCCTTTCTGCTACTCCATTCTGTTGAGGGGAGTACCTGCAAGTTACTTCTCTTTTGATACCTGCATTCCACAAATAATCATCAAACTCTTTTGAGAAATACTCTCCCCCTCCATCTGATCTTAACCTCTTGAGCTTTTGCCCTGTGATCCTTTCTGCATAAGCATGAAAGTGTTTGAATGTCTTGAAGACTTCTGATTTGTCCTTGATTACATACAAAGTAATCCACCTGGTTGCATCATCAACAAACAACACATAATATCTGGATCCATTTATGCTATAGTCCCTTGAGGGTCCCCATACTTCTGTATGAACCAATTCAAGCATATTTGAATACTTGTACCCTGATTTGTTATAAGAACTCTTATGTGCTTTACCTAATTGACAAGCTTCACACTTGTACACCATATGTTGCCCTTCAATGTTTGGCAATCCAAGCACTACCTGATTCTTTGACATCTCCTTTATAGCTCTCTCATTGAAATGACCTAGCCTTTTATGCCATAGGTCTAATTCAGATACCTTTTGACCTCCATAGGTAAACAATGCATGTCCCACATTACCTTGGACTTTGAGAGTGAACAATCTTCCTTCCTTTTTACCTGCAATTATGGTTCTATATCCCTGATTTGGATCTTGTACATAGACACCATCATTTGTGAATCTTACTTCATATCCTTTCTCCACAATTTGCCCTACACTTATCAAATTTTTAGGAATAGTAGGAACATAAAGTACCTTGCTCAGAAGTGTACTTCCACTCTTTGTCTTCACTGATCCAATGCTCTCCACTTTATGTTTGGTATTGTCACCTGTTTGAACTGTATGTCCATTCACCCTTGGTTCCATATCAGTCATCAAGGATAGATTCCCACTCAGATGATTGCTACATCCTGAGTCAATATAGAACACTCTTTGATCTTCTCCCATTGATTCATGAGTTGCATTCAAGATAAGAGTCATATCATCCTTCTGATCTGATGCATAATTGTAATAATTGTTGTTGTAGGACTGAGATTGGAAGTTTCTTCCACCTCCTCTACCATATGATGTCCTACCACCTCTTCCTCTGAAATTGCCTC
>CM035418.1:138962377-138969877 GCA_020310875.1 Ceratopteris richardii | reverse complement strand
GTGTTCAAGGGGTAATTCTGGTGCTGAAAAAGTGGCTAAAAAAGCTGAAAGTCGATGCCAGGCATCGACTTTTGGTTGCAAGTCGATGCTAGGCATCGGATTTTCATTTTTAGACACTCAAAATTACTAAAGAAGGCAAAATTTCCAGTTTTGTCAAGTGATACAGGGTCATCTTGTGACGGCCATAATTTGAGATCCATTTCTTGCATATGATAGCTTGTTGGAAAGCTCTAACTCTTCTAGTTTCATCTACTAAAAGATCATGGAGAAATAATATTTGAGCTAAGAGAAATTAGCAAAATAGTGAAGGTATGTCATTACGGTGATTGGAAAAATCTGAAGAAGTAAAGTTCTTGGTTTTCTCTATCATTTCTCAAAGTTTTGAGTGGCAATGAGTTAATGGTGACCATAGAGGTGTTCTAGTGTCACATTAATTCATTTCTTGTGGTGTTTTACACATCAACAAGTGGTATAAGAGCAAAAAGGTCCTAAAGAGTAGAAGGTGACAAAGGTACGAGAAGTTTTGTAAAGTTTTTCATTAAAGCTTGAAAGGTGAAGCATTTGAAGACACAAGGCATCAAAAGGTTACTTCAAAAGTATCCTCATACACAAAGAACTCCAAAAGGTATTATCCTTTATCCTTTAAGCTCATAGGTTGCAGCAGAAGGAAAGGAGTATGGAAGATCATATCTCCATTAACAAACTCGACAGAGATAATTACCCCGCATGGGTAATGAGAATGGAAGCCTTACTTATGAGTAAGGATCTCATGGTATATGTAACAGGTGAAGAAGAGAAGCCATTATTTGAAGATGAAAGCCGACCGAAGAAAGAGGAACTTGATGCTTTAAAGCATTGGCAGAAGAAGGATGCAAGTGCAAAGGCATACATTTACAACACAATCTCAGATCATTTGCTACCACACATCAGAGGATTGGAATCATCTGAAGATATATGGAATGCACTGGAGTATCATTTCCAAAGCACTACTAAAGCACGGAAAGCAAGTCTATGGTCAGAGTTTACAACATTCAAGAAGAAGCCAAGTCAAAGTATTAGTGGATAGAGAGATAGACAGACAGACAGACAGACAGACAGATAGATAGATAGATAGATAGATAGATAGATAGATAGATAGATAGATAGATAGATAGATAGATAGATAGATAGATAGATAGATAGATAGATAGATAGATAGATAGATAGATAGATAGATAGATAGATAGATAGATATATATATAGATAAATAGATAGATAGATAGATAGATAGATAGATAGATAGATAGATAGATAGATAGATAGATAGATAGATAGATAGATAGATAGATAGATAGATAGATAGATAGCTAGATAGCTAGATACATAGATAGATAGATAGATAGATAGATAGATAGATAGATAGATAGATAGATAGATAGATAGATAGATAGATAGATAGATAGATAGATAGATAGATAGATAGATAGATAGATAGATAGATAGATAGATAGATAGATAGATAGATAGATAGATAGATAGATAGATAGATAGATTGATTGATTGATTGATTGATAGATAGATAGATAGATAGATAGATAGATAGATAGATGGATAGATAGATAGATAGATAGATAGATAGATAGATAGATAGATAGATAGATAGATAGATAGATAGATAGATAGATAGATAGATAGATAGATAGATAGATAGATAGAATAATAGAATAATAAATAGATAGATAGACAGACAGATACATACATAGATGGATAGATAGATAGAGAGATAGATAGATAGATAGATAGATAGATAGATAGATAGATAGATAGATAGATAGATAGATAGATAGATAGATAGATAGATAGATAGATAGATAGATAGATAGATAGATAGATAGATAGATAGATAGATAGACAGATACATACATAGATAGATAGATAGATAGATAGATAGATAGATAGATAGATAGATAGATAGATAGATAGATAGATAGATAGATAGATAGATAGATAGATAGATAGATAGATAGATAGATAGATAGATAGATAGATAGATAGATAGATAGATAGATAGATAGATAGATAGATAGATAGATAGATAGATAGATAGATATATAGATAGATAGATAGATAGATAGATAGATAGATAGATAGATAGATAGATAGATGGATGTATGGATGGATGGATGGATCGATGGATGGATGGATGAATGGACAATCAAACGAACAGTCACACATGCAAGCGAAGAGACATAGAGATAGAGAGTTAGATAACGAGATAGAGAGACCTACAAAGAGATAGAAAGAAACAGAGATAGTCAGACAAACGGACACATAAACACACATAGAGACAGACACACAGACAAACATACACACAGGCAGATAGAGAGACAAACAGGTAAAAAGACAAACAAACACACAAACCAACAAAAAAATAGACAAACAACAAAACAGATAGAAATATAGATAGATAGATAGATAGATAGATAGATAGATAGATAGATAGATAGATAGATAGATAGATAGATAGATAGATAGATAGATAGATAGATAGATAGATAGATAGATAGATGTTGATGTGTAAAACACCACAAGAAATGAATTAATGTGACACTAGAACACCTCTATGGTCACCATTAACTCATTGCCACTCAAAACTTTGAGAAATGATAGCCAAAACAAAGAACTTTACTTCTTCAGATTTTTCGAGTCACTGTAATGACATACCTTCAGAATTTTGCTAATTTCTCTTAGCTCAAATATTATTTCTCCAAGGTCTTTTAGGAGATAAAATTAGAAGAGTAGAGCTTTCCAACAAGCTATGATATGCAAGAAACCGATCTCTAGAACTCAAGTTATGGCCTTCACAACATGACCCTGTATGACTTGCCAAAACTAGAAATTTTGCCTTGTTTAGTAATTCTGAGTGTCTAAAAATGAAAATTCGATGCCTAGCATCGACTTGCAACCAAAAGTCGATGCCTGGCATCGACTTTCAGCTTTTTTAGCCACTTTTTCAGCACCAGAATTACCCCCTTGAACACACACATGAACAAGACCACTTTTATGTTAGAAGTCGATGTCGGGCATCGACTTTATGTTGAAACGCGATGCCAGGCATCGAGTTGCTCCACAAACATCATCTTTTCAAGAAGATTTAGCAGGAGTTTGAACTCAAAAAATAAAACACAGACTTATCAGCACAAACTCGATGCCAGGCATCGACTTACTCGGAAAACTTCAACTTTTGAAATCATTTCACAGAAGACAAGCATGGAGATGATGGAGGGAGTCTCATACACAGAACTTTAACTATTTCTTCTCATAGCTATGAAAAACTCAAAAGTTTTACAGATGCTTTCTGACTCAGAGAAGCCCGACTATACTCAGTCATACAAAAATGAACTCCTTCTCACATTCTATCACTCTCTTCCACTTCTTCTCTCATCGCGTCACTTGATACAAACTAACTTATATAGATTTTCTTATTCTCGTGATTTTTAAAAAACTTCTAGAACTAAAGTGAACTAACTTTACAAATATAATACACTTGTGAATTTGTCCCTTCACATAGGCATGTGCTTTTCTTCTAAAGCTTTGACCTTCAAATATATGTCCAATTAGTGATTGTTTCTCCAATAGCTCCCCCTCAATCACTAATTGACATTTTTTGTTTCTTCATATCATCTTCTTTTTCTTTTACTCCTGCCATGCTTTTGAATCTGCAGGTCTTCACACCATCCAAGCTCTTTGTCATTATGTCTGCTATCTGATCTTTAGTAGAAATGTACTCCACTTCAATCTCTTTCTCCATTACCTTTTCTCTCAGGAAATGATAATGTATCTCTATATGTTTTGTTCTTGCATGAAATACTGGATTTGCTGCAAGATAAAGTGAACTCATATTATCTCCATGTATTGTAGGTATACCTTGATCAATGCCCAAGCTTTTGAACAATGTCTGTATCCATATGACCTCCTTAGCTGCTTCCACAAGTCCTTTGTACTCAACTTCAGTTGATGATAATGCTACTGTATGTTGTTTCTTTGAACACCAACTTACAAGCTTATCACCAATGTATATCATGTAGCCATGAGTTGATCTTTTGTCATCTTGATCACCTGCCCAGTCTGAATCACTATAGGCTCTCAACTTCAAATCTGATGTAAAAGGATAATATAATCCTTCCTTTATAGTTCCTTTGATATATTTGAGAACTCTTTGACCTGTAATCCAATGTGGGTCCTTTGGACAATGCATGAATTGTGACAACACTCCCACTGCATAACTAAGATCAGGTCTTGTTAGTGTAGCATAAATCAAACTACCCACAAGAGATTGATACTTCCTCATATCTTTGTATTCTGCAGCATCATATTTACTAAGCTTGTGATTAACTTCACGTGGAGTTGAAGCTTCTCTGCAATTTTCCATATCAAACTTCTTCAATAGATTCAGAAGATACCTTCTTGTGATACATATATGGCATGATCTGTATAAGTGACTTCCATTCCAAGAAAGTATGACAACTTTCCTAGGTCAATGATCTTGAACTCTTTCTCAAGTAATCTCTTTACCTCCTTAATTCCTTCATCTGAAGTACCTGTGATTATAACGTCATCTACATAAATACAAATGTAGATTGTACCTTCCTCTGTTCTTTTGATGAGTAGACTTGGATCTGCTTTTGAAGTTTGATATCCAAGATCATTGAGATACTTCACCAGTCTATAGTTCCATGCTCTTGGAGCTTGCTTCAATCCATACCAGTCTATTGTTCCATGTATACCTCATCTGATATGTATCCATTCAAGAATGCATTCTTTATATCCAATTGACTTAGAGTCCATCCTTTTGAAGCTGTAATAGCAATGATTGTCCTTATAGTTGACATCTTTGCTACAGGACTGAATGTCTCATCATAATCTATGCCATAGGTTTGGGCATAGCCTTTCACCACCAATCTAGCTTTGTATCTAGCTATACTTCCATCTGCAAGCTTCTTCACTTTATAAACCCATTTATTTCCAATTACTTTCTTACCATTTGGTTTAGGAACAAGTTCCCATGTCTTGTTCTCCTTGAGTGCATTGAATTCTTTCTTCATGGCTTCTTCCCATTGCTTCTTACCTTTAGCTTCATCATAGTTCTCAGGTTCTTCATCATCTTTGACCATATATGCATAGTTCTTCTGAGTTATGTAAGAAGTATCATAAGAATACCTTTCTGGTTGTCTTCTTGTCCTACTTGACCTTCTTGGTTCACATTCTTCATAAGTGTCTAGATACACTTCTTCATCAAATATAGGAGCTTCTTCATTTCTTCTTGTTAATCCACTTCTGGATGTACTTGCTTGCATATAGTCTTCATCTCTATTCACCTGCACAATTGATTTTCCTTTCTCACATCTTCTTACCTCTTCTTCAAATTCTTGAGCTGTATGACTTTGATCTGCAAACCAACTTTTCTGGTCATCAAATGTAACATCTCTAGAAACAAGAAATTGTTTGGTTAGAGGATTCCACAACCTGTAACCCATCTGCTTTTCATCATAACCAATGAACATATATTTTTCTGCCTTTGGTTCAAGTTTATGTCTAAGTTGTGATGGCACATAAGCATATGCAATTGATCCAAACACTTTACAATGATCTAGTGTTGGTTTCTTACCCCACCAAGCTTCATATGGAGTCATTCCATTGAGAGCTGCACATGGTAATCTATTCACAAGATATGTAGCTGTATTCACAACTTCAACCCAAAGATAATTTGGACATTTCTTCTCCTTCAGCATAGCTCTAGCAAACTCAACCAAAGTCCTATTTCTCCTTTCTGCTACACCATTTTGTTGTGGTGTATACCTGCAAGTTATTTCTCTCTTAATACCTGCATTCCAAAGATAATCATTGAACTCTTGGGAGAAGTATTCTCCCCCTCCATCAGACCTCAGTCTCTTAAGCTTTTGACCTGTGACTCTCTCTGCATTTGCATGAAAATGCTTGAAAGCTCCAAACACTTCTGATCTCTCCTTTAAAACATATAATGTTATCCATCTTGTAGCATCGTTAATGAAAAGAACATAATACCTTGAGCCACTGATAAACCCTTCTTTTGTTGGTCCCCATACATCTGTATGAATGAGCTCTAGTAGTCCATCATGTTTGAATCCTTTCTTTTGAAATGGTAACCTGTGTGCTTTACCCATTTGATATGCTTCACATTTATAAAACATATGTTGACTCTGCACATTTGGTAATCCTAGCACATACTGATTTGCAACCATAGCTTTAATTCCTCTTTCATTGAAATGACCTAATCTCTTATGCCAGAGATCAAGTTATGTAATCACTCCTTCACCATGTGTGAGCAAAGCTTGACCAATGTTCCCTTGTACTCTTAAAGTAAAGAGTCTACCTTCTTTCTTACCAGAGACAATCTGATTATATCCATTCTCTGGATCTTCAACAAATACTCCTTCATTTGTAAATCTGACTTGAAAACCTTTTTCAACTATCTGTCCCACACTAATCAAGTTTTTAGGTATTGTAGGAACATACAAAACATTGGTTAGCAAATCTGCTCCACTCTTGCATTTCACTTTTCCAATTGAATGTACACTATGTCTTGTATTATCACCTGTTTGAACTGTGTGACTAGAAATGCCTTTTTCCAATTCTGACATCAATTCTATGTTCCTTGACAAATGATTAGAACATCTAGAGTCAATGTAAAATACCTTTAGATCTTCTTTATCTGATGTGCTGATTGAGTTCATCATCAATGATGTATGACCTTCATTCTGTGTGTCATTTGCATAATTGTAATAGGTGGTGTTGTAGGATTGATTCTGTCCCCAACTTCTTCCTCCACCTCTACCATAGCCTCCTCTTTGACTTTGTCTACCTCTTTGAAAATTACTTTGATATCTTCCACCTCGACCTCTGCTATTGTTGTTTTGATTTTGGTTTGATCCTTGTTGATTGTGCCAACAGTCATGAGCCAAATGATTACTCAATCCACAAATCCAGCAAGCCCTCTTGTTGTTATTCTGATTACCTCTTCCTCTTCCAAAACCTCTTGCTCTTCCTTTGCCTGTGCCTTTACCTCTTGCATAATAAACTTGAGAAGTTGACTCTTCTTCATCCTTTGCTTTACCTTTATCTCCTTTCTTCTTATTCTTCATGTACATTGCACAACTTTGTCCTTTGTCTCCATCTCCCTTCAAGTCTTGCTCAAATGTGAGCATCAAACCAAGCAACTGATTCAAATCTGGAACATAATGATTTAATGAAAGTTCTGTTGATAAGACAAAAGGTTTCCACCTTTCATCTCCTCTCAAACCTGTAAGTAATTGAGCAATCAACTTGTGATCCTCAATATCTTCATCTATGGATCCAAGACTATCTGCTAGATCCTTCATCTTAGTGACATATATCTCTCTATCTGTCTATCTATCTATCTATCTATCTATCTATCTATCTATCTATCTATCTATCTATCTATCTATCTATCTATCTATCTAT